>CAAKHD010007122.1:100350-128194 GCA_901007705.1 Fistularia tabacaria
ACGTGTGCTCTTCCGATCTTAAGAACAGAAAGGCGACGGCAGCTGAAAACAAAGTTGGGAAAAAACAAAACCATCGAAGTGGGCTCGAAGAGTGGGAGTGAGACAGACGGAGGAGACCGCAGTAGATCTGGGTTTAGCACCTTCTCTGACTCGCTCGGCGGAGCGCAGGAATCCTGATAATCTCCTTAATCGCTTTCTTCACGTTGCTCCTGCAGCCTGCTTTAAGAGCGCCTGTCATGCAAGCGGTCCCCTTCTGCAGCCATTGGCGAATTTAACTTGAAGTTTACATCAAAACGATCCGCATTTACGTTTTGAGCGACCAAAACCACCGAGTGTGCAGAAGTTTGTGGCGGACGCACCGCCGAACACCCGTTTGTTGTGTCTCTGCATTCCGTCGCTTCAACTTACCCATACTTGTAGCTTTCTTTCCCCGACGTTGAGCGATCGAGCCTTAAACTGAGCCCCGGCAGCGACACTGATGTTGGGTCCTGGGATGCGAAGTGTCCGCCCGGCTGCTCCAGCACCTCCCGCTGCGCCCCTTTGCAGGCTGCCTGTGACGTCACGGCGGGGATTAGGGATGGGAGGGCCGATCGTCACTGCGAGTGTTTCCCGGTGGAGGGGGTGAAACTTTTAGAGGAAAAATGGAGAAGGAAATGACCCCAAGAGCGTCAGTTTCTTTGGTTGTAAAAGTTAAACTCAATTGGGAGCATTTGCAGCTTTTGTTTTGTTCATTTTCATCATTTCATCATCAGAATCAAGAATCAGAAATACTTTACTGATGCTGGGAGGACATCCCAATGTGAGCTCAGATGTTCCATTCAGGAAGACATGAAAATAAATCCATCCAAAGTATCTGCTTCAGTGCAGATCAGTTTTCAAAAAGTGTTTCGTGAGTCTGGTTCATTGGGCTCGGAAGAAATTAAGGTTTTAAGTTGAGGTAGTCGTTGCAGGAGCAGATATTAGGGGTATTTTTCTTTAATCTTGAAGAAACCCAAGCACTTCATCACAAACCTGCCGATACAGCGTGAGCGTTGTACATCAGTGCAAGATAGAGATCACTTAAGACAAACAAAGCTTGTTGATGTTGAGTCAAAAGTACAAAAACTGTGAAGAACTCAGTGAAGAATAATGAGAGGCAGCCCTCATGAAGATACTTTATCCATGTCATCACAAACCACTTTATTTTAAAAACCCCTGTTATTCGCCGGTCATCATCCACTTTCCATAAAATAGGTATCGTCTGATTGTTAACAGTAGCTTCATCATCTCAACTGATGGTTCCCTCTGGAACAAATCCTCTCTGCAAGGAGCAAAACACAGCGATCCACCATTTGGGCTGAATCATCATCCTCACTGTCAGTTACCATCGGATGTCAGAAGAATATTTCTATTACATTTTTACTTTTCTTTGTTTAATTGGATTTAACGAACATTGAAGTTTTCTATTACATTTTGAATAAGAGATGTCCCATTAAAATGTCGCTTCACGAAATGTGTGTAGAAAAAGTGAAATTTTTGCCCATCTGAGGAACGTTGGAGGGCTACAATTGTATGGTACGGTCGCAGATGGTTATTTTAAGTAAAATGCATCCACACAAATATATTAATAATTGTCCAGTTCTTGATGAAAAACGTTAAAAAAATGTGTATTTGATTGACATTAGCACAACAGATGCTAAAGTGTGTTACAATTAAAGAAAAGGAAATCTATTAGTACTTCCATTAGTCTCTTGTTGACAGAGGAGATTGACATGATGCTGTGAAATGCAGAACGGTTTCCTTATGTTCGCAACCTCACCACTTTAATGGGGAATGATGCACTTAGTTAATCCACAAACATTTACATATCTGGATGGTAAACATATTCATCTGAACATTTGGGGTTTATACAGGAAGCATAATCTCGTTGTTTTTTTAAGGAGCAACAGCATTTTTCGGGCTAAGTTTATCAGCATGCTTTTAACAATGTTTGGTTTGATTGATATGTTTGATTTTATATATTGTACATATCTATATTGTATATATCTATGATAATACGACTACTACTACTACTACAAATAATAATAATAATAATAATAATAATAATAATAATTATTATTATTATTATTATTATTATTATTATTATTATTATTATTATTATTATTATTATTATTATTATTATACGTGTGTGGACAGTCATTGACTGCAGTTTCCCTCTTTGAGCCTTTGTTGAAAATATGCCAGTGACCATCAATCCAGTCTGCTGGTATCCGGTAACCAAGGAGGTCTGTCCCCCCCGATCCAATCCAGTCTTTTCATTGGTGGCCAAGTGGGCAACTCTCAATGAGATGTTTTAATGGTCAAACAGGGTGGGCACAAAAGCTGCAGAAGGCAAATATTTAATTGGTCAACTTAAGAGGTACAAGAAGAGTTTATGTTTTATTTCAAAATGCATTTTTTTCATTGTTTTGAATTCAGTTTTCATAGTTGATACATTTATGATTTTTCCCATCATTCAATGCTTTTGCGTGTGCAGCTGCAGAAGAACCACTTCAACAAATACCTCCTTTAATACACCTATGTTTTAGGCAGAATTGCAAAAAGGTTTAGATGTATCTTAACCTGTCAGTGATGGAAAAGTCAGCTTTTGAATTTGATAGATTTGTGCCTCAGCTCTTACAAGCACAAGCTTAAATTCTCTCAAGAGAGCCGAATAAAATAGTCTGTAATAAAAAGGTTAATCGACTAAGATGCCATGCAAAATAAATAAAATTGGACTGGTTAGCATGGTTTTGTGTGTGTGTGTGTGTGTGTGTGTGTGTGTGGGTCAGTCAGTCAGTCTGTCTGTCTGTCTGTGTGTGTGAATAGAGGATCTGCATGGGAACATTCCAGCACTGTGCTGGCTGTTACAGCAGGCACAGCAGCTGGCAGGCAGCAGTTAATAGGATGGACCCAAGCATAACAAAACATCACACAAAGCCTTTTTATCTGACAGTATAAGCTACATATGGTCATGTCATTTATTTAGAGATGGACAACAGGATGGCCCTTTACATTGCTTCATGAATGACGTCTTCACTATGTTGGGATGTATCTATTACGCTTAACTGGGCTGTGAATTTTCAAGATTTTATAATTTTTGAATAATGCGACACAGTATAATGACCAGAGCCTTTTGTGAAATGGAACGCTGGAAATAGTTTGAAACTAAATGTGGTCCGGATAGGTTTCGGTTTTCAGCACTCGGCTGTTGCTGTCAGTGTAATGATTTGTTGAGTGTTTTATTGTTTCAAACTGAAATCCTAAATATCTCAAGCGAGAAAAATATGGTGGGTGTCCAACATGTTGTTTCTCACCAAATATTCAGAGTGAAAGCAAAAGGCAGAGCAATTATTCAAACAGTTTCCTCTGTTTCCACATCGTGTTACTGATGAAATTACTGTGGAAAAGATCTGGAGACGAGTAACAAAAAGAACAAGCTAAGGCACGACACAGCCGTCTGATTGCAAACTAGGAAGAACTACCAAAGCACTCAACCAAACACAAAAGCTGCCATGGTTTCAGATCAGTGAGAATATGTTAGATGCAGGGATTGTTGGAAAAGAGAATCCTTTTAATGTGCATGTAATGCAGAGATTTCAACGCGAATGCTGCCGGAGTTGTCCGAGCCATTTCTCCTCAAATGACATATGGAGAGAGACGGTTCATAATCCTGCATGAACAAATAATATTGAAAAAAAGATACGTACCCCGTTTGGTATCAAAAGAGCACATGCTAAATTTGCAGTCTATTATTGAATGTGCGGAATCAATGAGGGTTTGATCGGAGACAGAAAATACCCACTTAAAGGAGAAATTCGTGGAAAAAGCTTGATTCGTGCGGACACATCGCATCTACTTAAACTGTGCTGCTTTGAATCCTGCCGTGATCATTACATTTCAACACTTTTGACAGTTTTCCCTTCAAGCAAGTCCTGTAAACTGTTCAATGTATCATGTCGAAAACAGAAAAGAACTTTTCCCACTAAACTGGCATCCAGTCGGTCTGATTTTATAATGTCACTGTCTGTCACTAATTAAACAGCACATTTCAGAATTGGACTGAGCCACGCTCTTTAGCTATGCCTGTCTATGAACTCTGACATTTGACTGCCACTACTTTCCTATGAATAACATTTCCCGTGAAATTTGTGATAACAAATTTCTTTTGTTTTGTTTAGTTTTGTCCATGAAACACAGAGAATCGTTCTGCTTCTGTGTCTCTGCCCCCCCCCCCCTTCCATATGCAGGGGATTTGATTAAATTCAGCTGTTTTTTCACCAGATGAACTTTGACCGCATGCAAAGTTGTAGCCTCTGGCAGGCAGTGCAGGCTGCTCTTCTGCATTGTGTTGCTGTTTTGTTAACTTGCAGCCCCACTCTTGCTTCCAGTTGCTCCACCCGCTAAGAGAAAGTAACGATTATAATCCAGAAATATCTCCAAATCTTATTCTAGGCTCACAAATAAGCATGAATGCAAGAGTCCCAATCCCTGAATTATAGATACAGAGAATGTATGACATCTACTATGTTATTCATTTTTGTATTGGGTGACATCGATGAGGTACTTTGCATCAGGTGATTCAGGAGAGTCACACATTTTTTGTAACACATGAATGCGAAGTCAAAACTTTCAACCCTTGCTGAGATTTGAGAGATGAATTCATTTCTGTCAGTCACAACCAAAGGTTTTGTGTCACACATTGCACCTTAAACGACAGGTTTCGCGTGGTTCATTTCTTTTAAGAGCCTCTTTCGGTGAAATGAAGTGTGTTTCCGGCATCACATGCTGTAATAAAAAAATCAGGTAAAGGATACAGGGCGGAAAGAACGAGTTTGATGATTGATAGTCGTATAAATGTGATTTATGTGTGTGAAATCCAGATGTGTTGATGCTGTGTTTTATCAAAAAAAGAAAAGTGACAGGGAAATTTAGAGTTTTCCAATGTGTGCCAAGATTAAAATAAGCTGAAGAGCACGCAGGCTTTAAGAGAAAATGTACATCTGGCGTAGTATTTTAAAAGCAGCTAGGAAAAGTCTGTCCTTGTCATCTTGAGGACAGTGGCCTGGAAGCATTATCGATGAAAATCATAAAGTGTTATCTGCAGTTTTTAATTTCAATTTTGCCGCCAGCAATGATGGGGTTTGACTTTCTGACGATGTCCGCCTTTCTGAAAGCTCTCTAAATGCTCTCTAAAAGCTGGCCTCGAAAAGAATTCATTCTATATGGAGTTTAGCAAAATAAATGTGTTGTCTTGAAGGACTTTCATATCTCTGCTGGTGGTTCTGCAAACACCAAGGGGCTCAAATCTAAACAGATCTGCACAACGGTGACCGACTCATATGGGTCAAGGGGAGTGATGAATATGTGAGCAACACTCTTATGATATGCTCCATAACTTACTGCCTACAGGTATGTGCACAGCAGGGGGCCAGACAGCAAGCAGCATCCAGGCTAATTCTCCTTCCAAGCCCTGTGTTGCAGAAGACAAGTCTTTTATAAAGTGAGTTATCCATATGATCCCTGTGGATTGATATGTTCATTCTGGAGAGTGAAGCTGTGCGAGAACACATTCCATCCACAGTTTAGAAACACAGCAAACCACATCACATCTGCCACTTTTGGTGTCTGGCGGTGTAACTAGTGCAAAGAGCTGGGAGTGACCAAATTTGGTGAACTCGTCATACTAACTTGGGAATGGGAAAACAAAGAGCAACTATGCACACCCTCATGACTCATGATATTTGGGTCACCGTGAATCTAGTCCTCACAAGAGCATAAAAGACGAATCACTGACTGAATTGAAATGTGAAGAGGAAGAGCGAATCCAACAGATGAGCAGAAAAACAATCCGATTAAGTCTGAAATCCACTATTCCTGCAGTTGTTTGTTTCACATCTCGTGTTGGAGTCAATGAGACATTTGTATATGACTGAAGCGCACAGCTGCAACATCTATCAACTCATGTAACGGTGGTCTGTGCTGTGCTGCCATCTTGTGGGTCGTTTGACTTCAGACTCAAAGGCGAACGATGGAAAAAAAGAGAGAAAGAAACAGATAAAGGGTTGGACGTCCATTTATTGTTCCCTAATTCAAACCAGATTCCTACCAACAAGTTTAAAAATATTATAATATTGTTTTGCCAGATTTCCCCAGTCTGTGTGAATCTATTTCTATGATTTAAACAATACATATCATTTTGCTGCATTTGATTAACAAGTCACATGAGACGTTTCACTGCATTTAAATAATTGAACACAGACTAAAATTTGCTTTGGTGATTTGAGCCAGGAAAGTAAATCTGAAAACAACCACCATCAAAATATGTTTATTCCTTGACAACGGACAACGAGAGGTCCAGTCAAAGGATGCTCTCAAACCTGTCGCGCTCCTCAACGTCAACATTACTCCTTGAGGGAGTAAATGTGTTTTTGTGTCACGCCCACTGAGCCCTCGACTTGAAGATGACTGGACAGATTTTAAGGTTGAAGTTTATTAAGATTATATAATGCAGATTTGGGATGACGTAGCTAATAAGTGGTTTACATATTATGAGTTTTGATAGTATCAGTAATACTTTGTTTTTATTGGCTGGCAAGAATGAAACTATTTGGCTAAGATCCTAGGAGGATGTCGCAACGCTTTAATTTTGTCAAATTGATATTCAATATATCCGACACGCGTTCACTTTCTGTTGATTTTAAGAACACATTTGAATATTTTCCGGGAGTGATCTGCACCAACATAGAGCCTGCAGCCCTTATCGATCGACCTGTAATATTTCTACCTCATCTGGCCCAGTGACAGGACGACCAGCCCGTTTGCAGTTAGTCGATGAATTGGAATTGAGTGAAGGCACCCATGTGGTCCAGCTCTGACAGCCAGAGTGCGAGAGGTTCAAGGAGCAGAAATGCCACCCACAGAAGCTTCCACCTCTCACAACTTTTAAAAGAGTTTGGAGACCAAACCCACTTAGCCATACATCCATGCTTAAGTAGAGCGAGTGAAATGGGGTTGCTGTACTCTGCAATTTTATGGCAGCCTCTCACCCTCTGGGCCACCTGTGGACCATAACTTCTCTCTTTTTTTGACCTGTGTGTACGTCTGTGAGGAAGAGCTCGGACTGTTTCGTGCAGCAGCAAACAAAACAATTTTCTTTTTCTCAATAATAACGGGATCAATCAGATGAAAAACACTGAAATTGGAAATTGTACCGAGGGTAAAGGATTAACCTCAAACTTTAATTTCTCGATTTAGTCGAAAGCTAATATTTTCTCAGTCTGCCAAATGGAATATTCTGTTCTATTCCTCATGTTCGACAAATGTTTACAGAGCATTGTTCACTTTAAAACGGTTTGCATATCAAGTAGAAAGTGATGCACAGGAATGACACACACTGCACTTGCTGTCCATTTGATAGCAGATAATTGAGCATTTTCAATTAACAAGTGCCATTGATATGTTTTTTTTTTCCCATATCTCAGTTGTTGAAAGTAAATTTCTCCAGAGGTACAAGGTAATGGTACTTGACAGATTAAGAAAGTAGTGTGCTTGAGTTTACCTGGGGGAAATTATAAACTCTTTGGATGACAGGCGACTTAAGTGATTTGAATGGTATCACCTCCATGCAGCCGAACTCCTGTTGACTCTCTTGAGAATAAAATGAGGCCATGTCGTCTCGTGTGCATGTGTGTGCACGGTCTACATCTCTGTCCCTTTGTGAACTTGTAAGATAAAGAAATCCACTGTGCCAGGATGTGATTGCTGAATAATGAAAACCTTGCCAGCATTTATTTCAACATCATTCTGAGAAGCTTCATATACAGGTTATTATTAGTATGCATTTATATGGGTAGGGTGTGCCAGGAAGCATTTCTGTGTTTTACTGTTGCCACAATCTGATGTCTGTGTCAACAAAATACAAAAGCTCCATGTGGACACGTGGAAGAGCAGTATTTGGGAATTTAAATAGAGCCTAAATGATTCTGGAGTAAGAAACATTTGTGATGTATCTTCTGCTTTCTTTTTAATGAACCTGTTTTCTTAATATCTAAAATGTGTACTCGCTTATGTGTGTGGCCCACAGTTACACACACACACACACACACACACACACACACACACACACACACTATACATATATATATATATGTATATATATATATATATATATATATATATATATATATATATATATATATATATATATATATATATATATATATATATATATATATATATACATATATATACGTATATATATATATATATGTATATATATATATATATATATATCTCCCAGGCGTGCATACACACACACACACAAACACATATATATATGTATATGTGTGTGTGTATGCGTTGTCTATTCTGTTCACACCACACAAACCCTTAGGGTTGAAAAATACAACATTGGAAAAACACCAAACTGTTGCAAGCACAATGATTGATCATTTGAATGAAAGAAATGACTGCTGTATGACACCACCTGCCACACACAGCCTCAAAATTAGGTGAAACTGTGTTTTTTTTTTTTGTAAATTGTGAATAAATATCAAAATATGATATTCAGATTGCAATGGGAAAAGAGAATCAACTTGATGTTACTTGTAAAATGAAATAAGAATGTATTTGTGAGTGATTTTCTTGACAGTAAAAATGAACAGATAGAAGACCCTGAGGAAAGTCCATCATGTTCGACCAGATTATTGGTTAGTTCAGAGCTTCCCAGAAGGGAATAACCCCCCAATAGGGAGCGGTGTTTAATCAGTAAAGCTAAACAGCAAGAAATGAAATTGAATCATCATTCCTCTCCTCTGTATTACACATGTATTTTGTACTTTGATAAGGTTGCTGGGACCCTAAGTTTGATCATGTATGATATTAGCCGGTTTTGTGTGCATGTCTGTGTGTGTGTCCGTGTGCGTCTGTCTGTGCATGTGTGTGTGTGTGTGTGTGTGTGTGTGTGTGTGTGTGTGTGTGTGTGTGTGTTAGTGTGACATATTTTTCAAAGCAATTATGTCAAACAGAATCGTTGTATCATCCAAGTTTTTCATCGAAGTGATGCTTCATAACCTTCATTTTCTTGCTGATTACTTCATCCCTGCTGAGAAGATAATTTCCCCACTGCCTTTGTAAACACATTGTCAATACTAATTAGAGATATATGCATCATCTCATATTTTATTCATTTACAGGTGTGGTGACCTCTAAATGGGAATGTTTCATTGTTTTGCAGCTCACAAAATCGGACTGGGTTCACAGAGAAGCCATTAGTGGTGTCGTGCATTAGCGCGGTACATGTGGTCGAGTCCTTGAATTGTGTCAAGCGATTACTTATTTGGCGGATGGATTTTTCAACAGTCTCTTCACTGTTTTCACAGTTCTTATTCCTCGTTTAGAAAGACCAAATGACTGGAATACTAAGAGGGGAACCTGCAGGCGTCACAACAATTATGTACTGTTACGTAAATGCTTGTGCAAGAAATCACATCTTATGATCATATAAATTAATTAGCCGGCGCATGGCTTCAAACGATCTGCATGCTGTGCGGTTTTACCGTAATATGCGTTTTATGTTGAGGTTACTATTTCTGCATTCTTGCCCGCGGCTCCCCTGTCTCGAGGGAAACTGGGCTTTTACATGTTGAACACAATGGAAGATGGTCTTCTGTGGAGATCAAAATAGCAAACATTCATCACCACTTTCAATCACCTCACTCATGACTCGGTGAAGCTATGAAATGCGTTGATTTCAGTACTGGTCAGACATTGGCCTGCTTTGACCGAAGTTTGTGTGTGTTCTACTGCAAAAGAAAAAAAAGACGGTCAATAATCTCTTGAGACCCCAGCTTTTGTTTGTCATGAAATTTTAATTTCTCCCAGCTATTTGGAATCAGCAGTGCCTGAATAACTAGAAAGAATAAGCATTGTCTTTTAACATTAAGTATTTTTTGAAAGGAAGAAACAATAAAAGGCAAAGGATGTCCTTAGACGGGGACAAAGGGTTCATTTTACAGAGTACTATTTACACATGTTACAGACTTTTACATTGAACTATTACACATTATCTTTCATTTGTTTATTTATTTTTGCCCTGGCTAACTAACGTCCCAATATCCTCAAACAAGTATCTGATCATTTGCAGCACCTTCACTTATCACTACATTCATTTGACATTTGAATGCATGCCAGGCTTATAAGTATTACTTATAAGTTAGAATCAGAATCAGAATCAGAAAAAAATGTATTTGTCCCGAGGGGCAACTGGAGGGCACATGGGGTAGCAACGTCAAATTATCAACAACAATAAATATCAGGGTAAATATACATAAAATATCGGTAAAAATAATTAGATCGTAAATTATTAGAATTAATCAGATCACAAAAGTTGTTTTTTTTTTGTTTGGGATTTTCAGAAGCGATTTCAGATTGTTACTAACTCTCGAAGCAAACTCGTCACAACCAAGTAGAATGAGGTGTAATGTGCAGATCCAAAGTCCTCATGTGAGGCTTCGAAGTTTGATTTTTGTCTCACAAGAGCTTTAATTGTCACACATCTCCAGTCACTGCACTGAATTACCAGGTTGTCTTCCATTGATGCTCTGCTGATTGAAAAACAGACACGTCAGGCTGTCGGCGAGGCTCATTCCTGAGCCTTTCCCCCATTGATCGGCGCACTTCAAAACTATACTCTCAACACATCTGTGTGCAGCAGGGAGGAGAGAGTTTCCCTGTGGACCAATGAAAGTCTGCTCTGCAAAATCACGCAAAATTAGCTGACACTGGACGGTTGGTTGGTTTCTATCAACACGCCAGGGTTGGAGCTTCACCTTCTTGGTGTTTCAGAGGAAACCTCAGTTTTTAGGTCACTGCACTTGTACTTTCTGTGTATCCTTTCCAGGACCCTGAAAGCCGCAGAGGGGAGATGTGCTGCTGTCTGGCAAAGCTTCTCTCACACGACCGTCAGAGACAACGGAATCGAGTCACATTTCATTCAAACAGCTGAGTCTCATCTCAAAACCCCATTAGAGCTCGAACACAGCAACAACTTACATTTCACATGGCCTTTGTGTGTGTCAATGTGAAGGTACAGACCGAAAGCATCCTCAGTCAAATACTGTACATACGTTTTGAAAATAAGCACCTCTGTTCAGTACTACTTTGTATTTTCTGTTCGCCACAATTCAGAGGAAAATATCGAACTGCTCCCCTTCCATATTGTTTGGGGAATAGTTAAAACTGCTACTGGAAAACGTCAATGTTTCTACACATACTTATTATAGATATCTAATAATCTTGTCCTAAGCTGGACAGCATTGGACAAAATACGTATTGGTCGGCTCATGAAACGTGACATGTAAAATAATGCACACAGCATAATTTCCGTATAAAGTAAACACATTAATGTGTTTTCCTTTTTTTATCTGCTTGAGATTATTGACAAACGCCAGATTAAACGGCACCTGATTGTTTCCCACAAGCCTGATGAGAGCAGCCTCCCCGGATCAATATATCCATTTGTAAAGCAAAATCTAATTGGAAATTGTTGCCCATTTGCAACTGCTCTCAGACATGCAGGCAGACCCGCTGGGCTGGCAGGAGGCAAAGCTGGAGGGGGCTTTGGCAAAACCAGATAACAGTCATTTGTTATCTGCTCCATAATGAGAAATCAAACAGATTCCTCTGCTTATGCGGTACCCTCTTCTCCAGCATATTGGCAGAGTTTAATTGTGTTCGCCAGCTGAAACCCTCTCGGCTTTTGAGGTTTCATTCGTCATCAGAGAAATACAGCTGCTCCAATCCGCTTATCAATGTGTCTCTGCAATGTTTCCATGGAAACTGTGTTTACTGCCCCTCAGTTTTCTAAAAATGGTTCCCCAGTGATAACAGCGCCAAACAAGCGAGAGAGGCGCTATGATGTGAGGACCAGCGACAATGATTGACACTTTAGGTAAAATTAAAATATGCTCATCTGTGCTCTTTGCACCCTTAAATGCTTATGGAAATAACTTGAAACTAAGATGAAACAATTCTGCATTTCAGATTTTGTTACTTTGAAGATGACAAGTTGCATGGCTTTGCCTAATTTTATCCCATTGATTATTTAAAGCACCAAGAGAAATGAGGCCCCCTGTTTGACTCTCCTACCTTCAGCCACTCTTCATAAGTCTCGCTGGCAGCCATGGAGTGAGGTGCTGAATATATTAGCTGATGAGCACAATTTAGATAGAAGCAAATAAGAAATTGAAGTTGACCTTGTGGCAGTCGACACTCAGTTTGAAGACCAGACAGTGGATAAAAATGGTTAACTAATGTCATTATTTTCTTTTATCTTCTCGTAATGTGTGTGTTTATTATTGTATTACTCAAAGGCAGACGCTTTTTAATTTTATGCCTCATGAAAATTATTCATTGTAAGTCTAATAATGCATGTGACAGCTCTGACAGTACTTTTCTCCATTAGTACTTTGATTTACAATACGAGGTGCGTGACTGTGATTATTAATCAAATGAGTTTCATCAAAAAATGACAATGGACACAAATGTATTTTATTCATATTGTGGTCATTATTTTCTGCCTCATATAAAACCTTCTTCGTGCTACTCCAAAAATGGAAGCCGTGATCAATGAAATGCAGTATAAAGTATATTAGAAATGGATACATTTTGCCTTAAAGTTATAAACAATTAGAATTATAGCTCTCATTGATAACAGGCATACATTTCAAGTCTGTTACAAGTCATCGGCCTGAAGAAGAGTTGGCTGAAGAGCCACAAATCCTTCCTTCTTCATGTTTATCATCCAAAACATTTAGGGATTTTTGTTTCATGCAAATCGACTCCTGGAGAATTGTTCAACCACGCGACGGTGCAAATATGCTATAAACCTTCCTTCAAAAGATAAACATGTCTGTCTGGCCGCTTGGGAGAAACCATGTTTGCAAAGTTTTGAGCTGGATGTCAGATTTTGTTCAAGCAGTTGCAATAAAACTCCGGCATCTAATCAGACATTTTAAAAAGGTGACAAGTTTTAAACCAGATTGTTCCGTCTCTCTGTGGGTACTTCATGGCGAGGTTCCTCGTTTTTAACGTCCGCCTAATGACGACGCCCCTGAGAGTGATCAGAAACTGCTGAAAAACTGCCAGACTCTTACCAATACGATCAATACATCTTATTGTCCGAGGCAGTGAGGGAAAGGTTGAGTTAAATATGATGTAGTGATACTGTCACCTTGCAATTTTGCCTCATTAAAGGTACAAGGTTTGGCGCTTTCTCGCAGGAAGAAAGACGAATGAAAAGCAGACTAAGGTCATAGAGGTTTCATTTATTTCCACTCGAGCGTTCAAAATTACAGATCCATTTATTTGTTTCCAACATATTCCGTGAACATCTGAAAAAGACTTCCTCTGATTTTTCACAGAGTAGACAGGTTAGTCAAATAAAACGAAGAAACCAGCTGCCAAAGCCCTGTGTGAACTATTGATGGTCACAGTCTTCTCCGTTCGGTTCGGTTGTCCATAACACCCATCATGGATGGAAGCAACGCAATGTCCTAATGACTGTTGCCATGCAACCAAGCCACCACAGGTGTGAGTGAGACAAGCATGTTCGGGGCTATTTCTGTGCTTGCAATAGAAGATGTTTGGAGTTGGTCCGCTGCTGGTAATAGATGGACAAAATGCAGCAGATACATTTCATTGTGTGATGATGAAGGCTTTCCTTCTCTTTTTCTGATGTCATTTTTTAATTTCTAAAGTGCACTTTACTGATGTCGTGGCGCATAAAAATTGTTCCAGCATGATGTGATATATGGACGTTATTTAAAAAAAAACGGGGAATGCGTCCCTGTTCGGGATTCGGGAAGACGAGTAGCCGGTCAGATTTAATAGCAGAGGTACTGCTCCACGTGAAAGACCAGACAGCTGTCAGGGCAACGTCTCCAACCATGTCTCACCACCAGTTCATCGAAGTCCACTGTCTAATCTGCAGGAGTAAAATTCACAACATTGCATCAAAAATGAAATCACTCGCCTTTCATTTTTATCATTTTAATATTACTGGTCTCTATTTTGGAAAAACATTCAACCACATGTGACAAATTAAAGAGGCTTTATTTTTTACATTGAACAATTTCAATCAGTCACATTTTACTATGTAAACCCAATTTTGGACACCATATTAACAGCAGTTGTTAAAGGTTTGTAACTCTCTGGACGGCGTTAGAACCATTTCATGGAAAAGATGCAATCCGCTACATACTTTCATACCATAAGCTCGAACCAATGGTTAATAAACATATCATACATTATTTATTGTTTGTTTTTTCTCGTGAAATCCATGGAAGTCACAGAGGACAGCATATCAAACAGAATAGATATGAATAGTAAAAGACCAATGCATTTAATTCAACCTTAGAATTTTTTTCCCCTTTTTCTAAAAGCACAGTAGCTAAACCACTTTCATCTTCTGTGTTTGAAAAGAATCAAAAACTGACTCTATAAATGAAGTGTTTTAAATGAAAGCCTCTGCAACTGAGAGTATTGCATCTTGCCAAGAAAGACATTGTGAAGTGGATCTTGTATTCCAATCAGTATAAATTCTGCTAAGAAAAACAGTCATTTTGGGTTAAAAACTTTGTCAGATGATAAACAAGGGAAGAATCTGTATATGAGAATATGGATATGTAATGAATTAAACGGATATATGATATTTTTGAGCGTCATGTGAAACAATAAGTGGTTCTGCCTGAAAACCGGTTAAAGATAGAGAGGATGAAATGAAAAGAGGCAAGAGGGTTGCAAGAGAACAGATGAACCCCTTCCTCTTCAAGCACCTTTTGAAATCTGGAAAACTAGCTATTAGTTTGCAAGTGGTATCAAAGTTCATGGGTGCGATTGGACAAAAGCCTTTCTGTTCCACGATACTTCTCATGTCCATAGACCTGAATACATTGTATTGTGACAGGTCGTCATTTCAATGTGTTCTTTCATTTGACAGGCTGCACAATAATCACTTTCATACAGCCATGTTTGTGCAAGCACATCATATCTCGTGTACAGCGAGCCCTCAAGTTCCCTGTTTCCTCGCACAGACCCGGTGAGGCTTTCCAACCGGCTTCGTCAGACGATACTCCCTGCCGTAAGAAAATTCCAACCGTTAGTCTGAAGTACAAACGCATGTTAATATTCAGCTCAAGCCTCTGTGTGTAAGAGATTAATTTGCCCATAAATATCTAAAAAACACAGGGAATAAGCTCTTCCACTCTGCCAGTGTAATTGGTCTCTTACCATAGTTGTGTGCGCTTCTGAAAGGAACAACTGATGTGACGTAGTTAAGCGACTGAAATTACATTCGATCTTTAATCTATTTTTGCAACATTTTGACAGCTGCAGAACTCCGGTGACAACACTCCGAGAGAGAAGCCTGCGAAGTAGAAACAGATAAATTGTAAGCCAGTGTCAACATGGAGCGGCAGGCAGCGGGCTGGGAAAACTGTGGTTTAGATTTGGACGACTGCACAGAAGCTGCAACTCAGGGGAAACAATATCACATGCAAATTTGAGTGGAAACACGCCACAACCCTGCCCGAGGAGTGATTGCTGTAGGAACAGAAAGCAGTCATTTGAATTCAATATGTTGCATGCATTGAAGATCCAGGAGAAAAGCCGGACAACTGCTGGAAAGTGCAGGAATGGAGGTAATGGCGAGTACGGGGGTCTGGACCGGGGATCAGCGGGGTTTCGGTGCTCAGCGATGGAGAAAGCATCCCTGGCTGTCAGGTTACACCCGCTGATGAAGGAGGGATGTGACTGACGGACGAGTTTTAGAATAGCCCACCCCTGCTCTCTTCATGTGGCCTGAGGGATAACAGGAGGAGCAGCACTCCGGTGGCCATTTAGGCAGCTCAGTCAACCGGAGTCCACTCTGTGCCTCCTATAACTAAGCAGGAAATTTTAAAATATTTATCCCATTTACTTTGTATGTCAGGCAGAATGTGTGTGCATCTGAAATGTTTATCACAATCTGGTGTGCCACATACAAGCCTCGGAATAGCATCGTTTTGTAATGACAGAGAGATTATGATAATTGTGCTGGGTGTTGTGGCACAAGAGAATGTACAAATCCTTCCCTCTCTTCAAGAATCCACCCATTAAATCCTGTCGATTCTTCCTGCAGCATGTTAGCAGAAATAGCTCCCACTGCAAGTTACTTCTGTAGGTCCTTGCAAGGCACACGGGCTCAACTCCACGAGTTGAATTATGGGCTGAAAAAGTCATTAAGTGGAATAAAGATACAAGGAATCGATGGGGCAATGGATTCTCTGCGCCTCTCAATCGTCTCCAGATCGGTGAACGTGAGCATTAGGGAGGTAAAGCCTGTATGTTGTTTCCAGGTGAGCTCTCCGGCCAGTTCACCTGATGGGGGATCGATGACAACAGCCCACGAAAATGACATGGAGCTGCCGGCTGGCTACGCTTTCATCAAAGAAGAGTATTATGATGTCACGGTGTTGTAGAGATAAATACATTGATTACTGAAAAGAGAACACTTCCTGATCAGGAAATTCAAATGTAAACTCGTCATCTAAGCCATTTATTCCTCTGAGATGTCTTAAAGAAATAAATTGCGTTGATAATCCCTGAGACAACAATACACCCTTAATTCCCTGTAGTGAAACACACAGAAATGACAAATCTGTCTTGTGTGTGGGCAGCTTTAAAATAGCACCATTGCCTGTCTGGAGCCTGTAAGTTTAATAGCTGTGCAGAAACTGTTGGATAAATGAGACAGACAGCTCTTGTAGAAAAGACTGTTCTGTTTTATTCTCTCTTCTCAGTGAGAGAGCCACTAAATCTCTTCCTCTCCCCTTAATGACATCCAGATTTGACTTTTTCTCCTTTAATTGTGTGACCCTACCTGGCACAGTGTCTCGCCTTATGGAAACTGATGGCCATTTGTGCCATTTAGTGTTCTGGTCGGTTGTCATTAGATGGACAAGGCGACCACGGTTGTCTCTGAGATGAGGAAATAAAAAAAAAAGAAAGCCTTGAACGCAAAGTAGAATTTTACATATCGAGACTGTATTGCTTTCAGTGACTTTACCAAATACTTGTGGTATGAATCTTTGTGTTGCCACATATCAAGTGAGAGGGCATTCCAGTCGTCATAAATCTGGGGGATGTGAATAATGCATGACATAGCTAAATGTATGTCTTCCCCGTAGGTGATTAAAAAACATAATGAGGATGCAGCACATGTGCTTATGGTGAATATTTCATAGGCAGAATTCAGTACGAATGCAGTTTAGCAGCGACCAGGCCACACACATGTCCCCGGATGATGCACAAACCCTAGAACCCCAGACCAGGGCGAGCCACACATCCGCCACTGTGAGATACAATGTGACACTTGTAATTTGGACCTCAGCATTAAAAGAGGAGAGGAACACAAAGACTCGTCCTGGGGCTGCGAAAGGCCAAGATGATGTGGAAGCTGGTCAGTAACCAAGTGTCAGACTAAGTGTAATACGGCCCCGAGCGTGTCACGGCATTGAGGCATGTGATGCGCCCAGAGTAAACTCACAACACCCTGCCTGGAGTTGGTTGGATGTGAATGAAATACTTCTTTTCCACACATTTTAATAGTCGCTTCCTCCACAGCACATGCCAGTGAATTCATGTGGAATGAGTCATTCATGCCTGTGGTCCAGGAGGCCTCGAAGCCCACTCACCGCCACAAGCTCGTCCTGTCAGGTCCGCATCCATTCTATCCGCAACACAATTAGACGATACATAAATATATAGAGAAAAAGGTCTGCGATTTATTTGTGGCAGCAAGATAAAGCTCTGTTCTCACCCTCCCCCGGGCTGCATTCAGTCTAAACTATATTTCCCGTCGTCTCGTCTGTGTCTGTCGGTCAGCTCTCCTCCGTCTCGCTCTGGGAGGCCAACCTTTCAGCATTTCCAATGATGCGCCACGGAAATCTGTTTCCAGGGTAACCGGGGCACCAAATACTCTCCCACAGGCTCCTCGCAGGCGCATCCTTTGTTTACACTTTTCATATGAAGGAGGAGGTTGTTGCTCCAAACGTATAAAAGATGTGGCCGCGTTGGGCGTTTTTTGCGTAAATGTCTGCTTTTCCACCGGGAATCGAGGATCTGCGCCTCAATTCACCTCCTCATGACTCAGTTCAAATTCTCGTGAGTCCAGGCGCATTTCAGTCGCCAAGAGGCGCGGTTTAATTGATATGCCCGCAGTTTCGTTCACAAAACGCACCGATGGAAATCGTGGTATATTAGATGTTGAGCCCGCCGGTCGTGGACGCGCCGCGGCGCGCACGGAAAACGAGCCCATCTCGCCAAGCTCAATCCGCAGCATTTAACACTGATAACTCCCCGTTATGTAACAAGCCATTGACGCCGGTATTTCACCGAGTTTCTGGATCGATCGCCTACCTCGTTTCGTTAGACTTATTGAAAACCAGCACACGTCCGCCACTTTTAACGGCTTTGCGCTTGCGCGCAAACGCCAAGGAGAGCTGTCCAAGTGCTGAAATGAGAAAAGGCGTTCCGCCCGCACTCCTCCACAGAGGATGGTCCTCCACCTGCGAAAGATTTCACTTCATCGGTGCAATAAAAAACACGCCGTCGGATTTTCTCCACGGGGCGAAGACTTCGTTCCAAGCCAAAGCAGAGATATTCCAGGGGATGCGAGTTCCACCTTCTCGAATGTCTGACGGTTCTTCGCACCTCCTCGTCGCAGAGAAATCGGTTTATCAGGAGTGAGAGTTTGGCGAAACTAAACTATGATCTGTGGCCGCGTTAAGGAATGTCTCCTTTATTTTTGCTTGACAAAAGAACATCAACACGCCCACGACTTGGTCAGGAAGAAAGCCGTATCTCCGTGTGGATTATGTGTTTAACTTACCTGAACATATGGAAGAAATAAAAAAGTGAGAGTCCATGAGAACACTACACGGAATGAATCGCTCCCTTCTTATGGTTTGGGGAGCTTTACTGTCGTATTTAATGGGGACAAACAACTTCAGGTAGGTCAATTTACTTGTCCATTATCGCACGTTTCCAACAAGGTGATATTACAGAATGTACTGGAAGTCGTGGAACTGATGAAGGTTCCTTTTTTTCTATCAGAATAGAATAGATTATATAGATAGATTATAATAGATAATAGATCATTATTATTATTATTATTATCAACTAAAGCAGCAGCAGCACCAGTGATTCTGCTCAATGCTCTTCCCTTGCATTATTTTTAACCCGGACTCACATCGTGAGTGCTTTTTGTTGTTTTTTTGTTGTTGTTGTTTTTTTTAAGAACCAGTGTTTTCGTGGACTCATATCCCGGCGTGACGTCCGTGTAGTGACACGCCGTTGAAATCCTGCATGATGCCTCAGTGACCGAACGTCCCTTGACGTGTTTTCTGCTTCATCTCTGCCTGTCAATCCCCCCCCCCCCACCCCCGCTCCCTGCAAGGTGACAACCTGGGTGACTCCCGCCTGACTTCTGCTGTGTGTTTCAGAGTTGTGGACGCCAAGGAGAACGATTCCAGGTCCTCGTCCAACATGTCTCCGTCAGACTTTCTGGATTCTCTCATGGGTCGAACTTCGGGGTATGATGCACGAATAAGACCCAATTTTAAAGGTTTGTGTGTTTGTGTTCCTCACCTCCCTCCCTCTTTTGAACACAGCATCCCGCAGGGAATTCTAACTGTAAACACATTAAAGTTTGACATTATCTGCCTCTCCTGTGATTAAAATCACTTTGTCTGAGAGCAGCACAGCTCTCCTGACTGAGAGCAACCTCCTATCACATGCTTGATATCACTTGTTAAAGTGATTTCAGATATAATCAATATTCCCATTAAAAATGAGCAAGGATTAAAAGTTTGCAAATGTCAGAGATCATCCTGGTATATGACAAGCGCTTGCAGTGGACAGGGAATGTCAGGGAACGTCAGAACCAGCGATTGATAGCGCCCCAGCGGCAAGGCTGCAGGCTGCCGGCCTCCTGTGTTGTTTTGCTGTGCTACCGGAGATACACACAGCATCTGTCACTGAAGCGGAGTGGCAGGAGGAGAGGCCAGCCCGCTGGGGCCTGGGCCCGATCCCGGCTGGGTCAGGTGGGGAGGGAATCGTGTTTAGTTCGGGATATTGAGCATCAAGACGGAAAAGCGAAACGATTGATCGGCCTCGGCACAGAGCAGCCACAGTACAGACCTTCCGCCTCCATCTGGGATGACTGTTGACAGCGTTGCTGAAATGGACTTGAAAGGACAGCCTGTTTGACACCAGCTGGTATTTTTATGGGCATCCCAAGGAGAACGCGTTTGTTCTTAAATCAGAAAGGACAACCTCAGAGGGATTCGACGCAGCTTTGTATTGAATGAAATGTGTGCTCTGGTTTATTGAAGGGCTGATAAAGAGTTCCCGCAACTCCGTCTCACCCTGTAACGAGAAACAATTCACTGTTTTACGTGAACCCACTGCATTATAGAAACAGATGTGAACCCCCCCAGTCATACTTTGATGAGAATGTTGAATTTCTGAAGGGTGACCTAGATTTCCTTGCTGAGTTTGTTGTGAGAGAAGGTAGCGCTTTATTTTTTCTGCCTCTGCTGTTAAATGTGGCTACCTGACGACAAACCGAGGCAAATAATAATACCAAGTCTGATACAATATTGATGAGGAAAGCGAAGCGAAAGGGTATGGGAAGGGCTTACAACTTCACTTATCACACAGGCAGGAAAGATTTGCTGTGACTTGAAATGGCATAACCTGCCCAGCCTCACAAAGACATTTCTGTTCGCTCTGCAGAGTAAAAATGACACTGCTCATTAGCGCATGCTGGTTACACTCGCTCTGCCGGCTAAAAATTGCTACGATTGGATATATGAATTAGCAACACTCGTATGTCTGTGTGCGCATGAATTCGCTCCTGTCTGCATGCATCCCTTGTCAGTGAATGAAAATAAACCTTCGAAGTTCTAAAGATCACCACACAAGTGGGAGAGACATCATTGTGTACCTCCGACAATAAGTACACACGATAACTCTGTCTGATGGCAGCGACCCAAAATGCTTCTTTGCCCTCTGCGTCCTTGATCAAAACATTGGAAAGAGATCCTCATTGCCTTGATGAAACCTCCATTCAAAGAGTCAGTCCATGATATACACAATAAGTAGCAAAAAGTGGGATACATGGTTATTAGAGGACTCAATTGGGACACAATCGAAATAGCATGGACTCGACATTGAGTGGGGAAAACGCCGTACACTGGGAAGATAGCGGAGACTGTAGAGATGCAAATGCACGCAACACAATGGAAGAAAGGGAGAACATCTTTAGGGGCTGCAAAAGGTGGTGGAGACACATTACTAGGAAACACAGGAAATGACGCTATGAGATGTAATTTTTGAAAAAATAATTCTCAACATGAATTGAACTTGAATTGTAAATGGTCAGATTTAGTGTGGCATTCATATTTGTATTTAAAAACATGGGTGCCTGCATGTTTTTTGAGTTGTTTTTGCTTGTCAATGTGCAGAGTACAGTGAAGCAGAAGCATGTGTGCCGATGGAGAGTCGTCCCCAGTCCAGATGGTTTTAAGGTTTTTCCTCTCATGTCATTGTCATTCCATTTCACAGGTCCCCCTGTAAACGTTACATGCAATATTTTTATCAACAGTTTCGGCTCTGTCACAGAGACGACTATGGTGAGTGCTCTGGCTGATGTCGGTACACTTTGTCAATGTGATATCTGTCCCTCAACTTGCAGGTCCACCAGTAAATGTTACCTGCAACATATTTATCAACAGCTTTGGTTCTATAGCAGAAACTACAATGGTGAGTGGTGCTCTAAAGCCCTGCTCTGGAGTCAAAACTCCATCATCCTGTTTGTAAAAATTTGACTTCTTTTTCTTCATCCATTCCTACCTGTTTTGCCATCAAAGAGGCAGTTGGCGGATCCAGAGTTCACACATGGTGTCAATCAAATACGATCGTGTCAGACTGCAAAAGACGAGCACTTTTGATACCGCCATGCCCTCAGCCCTCCGTACAAGTATTAGTCCATGTTAATAATTCATAAAATAAATCCCAACTTGTAAATCCTTTTAAGCGAAGCCAATAACTGTGGCCGGGGGGCTGGAGCTCCCACAGAAGATGATCTACAATGTATGACAACAACAAACTGCCAGCAGCATGAAGATATAAAACCTGCGATGCTGCCATTTACACTCACCATCAAACAGCTCCTAATGAGATCATGAATGGAGGGCGTTAATTTGTGTCAGAACCGGAGTTCATAAAAGTGCAAGGGAATTACCCGGCTTACGACACAAATGAAAATATTTGGAACCGCCAATATGCTGATGAAATGTCAAACAACACAAGGGCTTGTCATCATCATGACATATCAGTTGCTCTGGGCAAGTGAGCTCTGTGACACTTGGTTTACTTCTAGCTACATCCAATAAATGCATCATTTAGCTTCTTTTATGGCTCTAAAAATAATGATTAATGAGAAAAGTTTTTTCTAAGTTTTTTATTTTTTCAAATGAACCTTTTTTTCACCCTGATGACAGTAGATTAGTTGAGTTTCAGCTCAGCTGGATGACAGCATTGCTGGATGATACAGAACTTGCCAGATGTGCGTTGAAAGCCATTCTCACATTTCATCCCTTACATGATTTTTTTTTATCACATGTTAGTTTGTACATGACAAGGCTGTTTAAGAATTTCCCTTGCAATGTTTCAGTTTCAAACAACTGGATACATTAGCTTTAAGAAAAAAGGAAACTATTTCCTTTTTTTTAGTTGAGAATTTGAAATATAATCTTTAAGATATATGCCAACTTTCTTGAATTATTGTCAATACAATATCCTGATTACTTCATTAAATACAGCACTGCACATTTGAAGCACCTGACCACAGAACCTGACCACGCAGCCCGTGTCGAACCGATGCAACCAGACACAGTCGGAACCAGCGTAGCTTCAAAATGAATCCTGTTTGCAAACAATCATGGCGTCGTTCCGTACAAGCATAAGAGGGATGTTAGATTTGTTAGATGGCCTACATATTGTCAAATTATCCACATTGTCTGTTTGCTTTTAGGCCCGATGAAGCTTTTTCCTTTTTACACTCTGGTCCAAATGAGAGGAGGCTTGTTATTTTCACAAGCTTCAGCTTCTGATCCGTCTTCCAAGGCAAGGAGAGATCCAGCTTTTTGTAGAGACCTGCCTCCTACCGGTCGTCCTAGCAGATAAATGGCTTGTTTTTGGGTCAGTCGCCTGACTCCATCAAGTCATCAGATAGACATTTTCACAGGCCCGCGTGTGTTATTTTGACTTCATGGCACTGATTTTTACAAAATATGAATACCCGCTTTGTCCCCTTTGCATAAAAACTACAGGAAAACAACAGTTAAACAGCTGATTTCAGGATGGTGCTTTGCTGTTTGATGAGCAACCGTAAACCCATTTTACGACAGGGCTCCATACGGACAGGCTCATTTCTCAAAAAAGTTGGCATATTACTTGGATCTGTTTGTGATGTAGTAGAAAATCAGACAGGTGGAATATGCGTATTTCCAAAAGTAATGAATACCATATTTTACAAGTGATTATGGATGACCGACATTCAGTCACCAGCATGCTGTCTCACAAATAACAAGACTGAACTGCAAAATATGCAAAGCTGCTTGTTATGTCTGCAGGATTACAGAGTGAACATCTTCCTGCGGCAAAAGTGGAATGACCCACGGCTTGCATACAGTAAATACCCAGATTCCTCCCTCGACCTGGACCCTTCCATGCTTGACTCCATATGGAAGCCTGACCTCTTCTTTGCCAATGAGAAGGGAGCCAACTTCCATGATGTCACAACAGACAACAAGCTGCTGAGGATCTCCAAGGATGGCACTGTCCTCTACAGCATCAGGTGAAGAGTTGGAGCTCTAATACATGTACTTAAGCGATACAGAGGATTGAGTCACAGGAGTATGTTAAGTCTCCAATCAAGGTCAGAAAATCTGCTTTATATTTCGGGGTTTGGGTCACAAAAAAATGAAAGATTCGAAGAATGAAGGAATCGTCTCGGCACCATGGTGCGGTGGTTTGTGCTTACACCTCACAGGAAGAAGGTCCCCATTCAAGTCTGACTGCGGGGCTTTATTCGTGGCGTTTGCACGTACTCCCTGTGTCTGCACGGGCTTTCTGCAAGTTTCCTCCCTCAATCCAAAGATGTGCAGTTGGTCTCTTTGGAGAGCCTAAATGGCCCAGATGTGTGAATGAGAGACTGAATGCTTGCATGTCTCGATGTGACGCCCTGTGACCAGCTGACGGCGAACCCTGCCTCTCTCCCAAAGACGCCTGGGGGTTCACTTCAGTGCGCCCACGACCCTCAGTGCAGGATAGGCGGTTTAGAGGATGACTGAATGAAAAGAAGAAAGTCGCAAAGTATCTTTTGACAAACTGAGGCACAAATTATCATATAAGGAGAAGAATTTAAAAAAAAAAATGAATTTGATACATTTTTATTTTGGATTTCTTTTTTCTTTAATTCATACTTTCCTGTAACTTGCGTTGAAAAGTACAGGTTGTTTTTCTGAACTTGTTTCTATGCCTTAATTCTTCGATTATGTTTTTTTTTTTCTAGCTTTTTATAGCCGCTGCTTTTTTCTAGATGAGGGTGCTCTTCTGGTTCTAGACACTGGAACGCCACCGAGCCCCCTCGTCGTCGCAAATGTCCCCTGGGCCATTGGCTCCACACCTCTGGATTTACCATAGCCTGGGCAGCGGAGAATCCTCAATGATATCGTTTTGCAGTTGTGTTTTTTATGCAGCCAACACAGGAATCTATGCTAGTCGAAAAATTCTACCGCAGGTAATCCAAAGATCTAGAACGTACTTTAGCTCTGAACATGTTCTGTTACGTCATCTGTTACGCTTCTTTTTCAACATCAAAGGCTGTCAATCCAAAGAGCAGAGCTTTAAATGGATTTCATCTCATTATGATTACTTTTCTGAAATGAGCTGCAATACTTCAACATGTGCGATGGAGATTTTTTAATAAAGGTATTGCAGGACTGCAAGGTAATCTCCAGGGTATTGTGAACAATCCACGCAAAGAAAAAAAAAAAATAGAACTCAGGTTCATGCTGGTCTCCATCTATGAAAAATGTTTGGTCTTTTTTTCCTATTATTGCAAGAATTGAACAAACACGGTGCAAGATCTGAAAACATGTTTTATCAAATTTCAATCCGACTTGGATCCCGAGCAGCGCTCAAATTTCTCTGCAGTGATGCAAGAAAGAGCAGAGGATGTTTAAGTCCATTAAAGAAGCAGCTAAAGGCTGAGCGGTGCTCAGGTGTGCCGGCGGAGTGGGTCAGCGAGAGAGATGAAAGGTGGTCACACTGTCTCCATTCTTGGACGAAATGACAGAGAGCAGGCTGACCACCACGATGCATCGCAGAAACAATAAGTTGCAGTAATGAAAGTGTGATAGGAACCTTCTGAAGGGAATCCTACGTGACCTGTCTGAGACAGTCACACAGCCCAGGGAGGTGCTGCAACACAAGCCACAAATACGTAACCACCCCGTTTTTGTTTTTCCAGCAAATTATTTGATTTTTCTTTTTTTTTTTCCCCCCCAAACTATTTTTATATTCAACCTAAGGCCTGGATTAACACGGTCTGCTGCTATGGGGCGACCAAATTCAAGCAAGACAGGTTTTCAAATTCTTGTTTATATGCTCAACAACTGACTAAGGAAAGCTCGAAATGTTCAGATTTTGTTTCTCTTTACCGTTAAGTTTGATTCCAGTTTCTTGGTTTCCAGCTTTTTGTTCGTCATAAGAGATGTATGGATAAATGTGTTCATAAAGCATTGCCAACTGTGTCGTTGCAGGTTGACACTCATTCTGTCCTGCCCAATGGACCTTAAGAACTTTCCGATGGATGTCCAAACGTGCACAATGCAGCTGGAAAGTTGTAAGTAACCAATTTATCCTAATTTTGTCATCTCATTTTCCTCAGTTGACATCTGTATTTGATGCACACCGTTAATTTCCAACCTGCAGTTGGCTACACCATGAACGACTTGATCTTTGAGTGGCTGGAGTCTGGCGCGGTGCAGGTGTCGGAGGGACTCACGCTGCCACAATTCATTATGAGGGAAGAGAAGGAACTTGGCTACTGTACCAAACACTACAACACAGGTCAAAAACGCACAAATATACACAGGAGAACCGAACTGATTAAGTTAATAGAAATGAATATTCCAAACAACTGAAACGTTCCCTCCTATCTTTGTTTTTCTCGATCATGAACAGGTAAATTTACCTGCATTGAGGTTAAATTCCATCTGGAGCGTCAAATGGGCTACTATTTGATCCAGATGTACATTCCCTCCCTCCTTATTGTCATCTTGTCATGGGTGTCCTTTTGGATCAACATGGATGCTGCTCCTGCCAGAGTGGCACTCGGCATCACCACTGTGCTCACCATGACCACCCAAAGCTCCGGCTCGAGGGCTTCTCTTCCAAAGGTAAACCTTTTGTTTCGAGAAAGGCTCGACGTGAGCAAAGCACAAATGGAGCACATAATAAAGGGAACAAAATGTCCCCCACTAAGCTTGCATCTTTCAGTAATTCTTCAGAAACAAGTCATTTAAAGGTTAAAGCAGCTGATATAGTTTAAGATTTGATTTCCTTCCTCACTTACATGAATAATGGCATAAATGGCATAAATGCCTTACTGTATCATGTTGTGTGACAATCAAACGGCCAAATCAAATTTGAGGAGCAATGATTGTTATTGACACTGGAGTACGAACATGGGTTATTGTGCATAATTCTGAGGTCACTTTTTAGTTTCTGCATGACTGCATGATGAATGCAGTGTAATCTATCAGAACCCGCACCATTAGAAATTGCAAATCATGTCGCACACTTCCACCGAGGCCAGAGTGGCAAAACTCTGTCTCACATAGGAAGGTGCATGTATATTTCCTAGAATCCGGACCAAAGGCAAAACTGACTGCAGCTGTGACCGAGATTATTCCATAGAAATGAAGGTTTCAATCTCAGGCGTAAAAGGCTGGTTTTAGATGTTCTGGATAGGGATGCTTTCATTGTTTGAGGGGAGGATATGGCTGCTCTTTGATGTCTGTTCAATGCTTTTCAAGGTCGATCTGTGCAGTTGAGAGCAGATTAGTAATGTGTTTATGATCTGTATTCCACATCTTCTACAGCCAGATTGACAAAATCACCAGAAATCTTTAAAGCCTCTCATTTCACGCGTAAAATTCTGCAAAACTTTACAAGTTTAGCAACTACAAAGCTTAGCACTAAAGGATGCAAGTGTTGTATGCTGTGCAAATACTCTGAGCAGATGACTCCACATCGAAGGTAAGGGCGTTCAAGTACGCTGAAATCATGAACTTCACCTGAAGAGTGTGTGTCTGTATGTGTTTGCGTGCACCTGCTGAAAGACAAATTATAATACTGCAGGTCACAATTCAGTACGCCTCCTCACAGCTGCAGGTACACATTTGTTAGTGCACACATATTCACCGCTCTCTGATTCCCCATACACTCATGACGATTAGATTGGGACATTGTGACATTGCTAAATGATGTTTATTTCATCGATGTCCTCCTGTATGTATGCATATATATATATATATATATATATATATATATATATATATATATATATATATATATATATATATACACACTGTACATAGACTGTATGTATATATATATACAGTATAACAAATAACACTACAAACGCGGC
>CAAKHD010007126.1:0-12068 GCA_901007705.1 Fistularia tabacaria
AATTCCTGTGTACATTGTACTTTTGGCGAATAAAGAGATTCTGATGGCAATGTTTTTCTCCCCGGTTTTAAGACACTTTCAGATAGGTCATTTCAGGGAAAACACGTCCTATTTCTTTCCTTTAAATGCAAATGAGTTATCACAGGTTAACTAGCTTGATATTGTGCAGTAGTTTCCAACCCTGACATGGTGGCCATGACTTGTTCCAGAACAACTAATAGGATATTTTCCTTTTACAGTAATTAACATCAGCGTACCAACATGCTTGCTGCATCTGCAGCTGTTGTACCCATAGTTATTAGATAGAAATGAACTCATTGACAGTGTCCCTTTTTCCTCAAATCTATGACATTATCTTGTCATAGCTAAGTAATACACCACAAATGCTGCATACATACTTAATTATTGCTACAGAATAATTACCTGTGTCTCTGTAAAAGTGGTTTGCCCTCAAACTGGGAAGAGACTACGAGGACTTTAAAGCTGGCAGCACATCTGTTGGACGATGTGTCCTCCACGTCCTACGAGAAAGGGGATACCGTAGAAATATTAAATAGTGTAATGCAACACTGAAAATAGTGAGTGTGATCTTTATATACTAATAGCATACTCTCCACCCTCTCTGAGACATTGCATCATTTGCTACAATACACTGTAATTACATGCCATTTAAAAATTTGCATCCATTTGAATTGTTTTGATCAGCATCAGTCTCAATACAACTTGAGACACATGCTTTGTGGAAAACCATGAAATAAAATAGTTTAATTTTGCAGTTGTTTTTGTAGTTCATCATTTTGCATTTCAGGTAATGCACTTGTTTTATTTCTTTAAAAAGGGGGAAATCACCTGAAACAGAAACATCCAAAATACCTAAACGCTCAAGTAACTTAAATTATATGCAAGACATTAAAGTGGATGAATTTAGGCGAGCAGTCCAGGGAGAACCCGCCTCTTGCCCGATGCCAGCTGGGATAGGCACCGCCATTCCCTGACCCAGGGTGGATAGGTGGATGGATGGATGGATGGATGGATGGATGGATGGATGGATGGATGGATGGATGGATGGGTGGGTGGGTGGATGGATGGATGGATGGATGGATAGATGGATGGATGGATGGATGGATGGATAGATGGATGGATGGCTGGCTGATAGATGGATAGATGGATGGGTGAAGAGATGGATGGGTGGATGGATGGATAGATAGATGGATGGATGGATGGATAGATGGGTGGATGGACCGGGTACGCTTTGGTTAATTTATTGCAAACCCATCGGAGACAACAAACAGCTTCGCGAAACGTAGAACCCATTTGTCCTGAAATGATGATGTATCTCGGCAAGAGCAGTATCATTTAAAACTCTATAACGTTTCGATGGATTGTGAAATCGCCATCTCGCAAGACACACCCCAACACAGAAATGCGTATACAAACCACATGCTCTGCCGAGAGCCCTTCAGTGAGCTTTTCCCGGAGATGGTCCGCTGTCAGAGACATTTCTGCGACACAAACACAGCCGGTCAACGTGACACGCTCATAAATAAATCATATCATTCAATTCATTTTCCTCAAAATTAAGCTCTCGGGGTCAAGAAGACTAACGTCTATTCTGGTTTTGTCAACTTATCAGTGGCATACCTTCCACGTGAAAGTGAAGGGTGAAACAAATGTCTGCTACTTTCGGTTTCCGTGTCGTTCTTTGCGCAACGTGAAGCAGGCAATCATTGGTCGTCACTGGCGGCCAATCAAATGCAGTGTTGTTGTTGAGGCGGCAGATAGCTGCCTTACGTGAAGAGGAGCTAAATGCTTATTTTGTTTGTTTCATTTAAACCAACGACAATCTCATAAGCGCTCCCGTAATTTAAGCGGAAGTATTAAAATGCAGTTTTCGTCAAAACATTTTTTTTATAAGCAACACGATTGAACCTTTTTCGGATATTTTGAGATGAATTCTTATCAGGCAACTAGATTGGCGCCACGACGATGTGTGCGCACGCTAGCAGAAAAAAAAACATTTTAAAAACACAAGACGCTAACAGAAACCTCACTGGTTAGTGTTCAATAATGTCTCTGAGTCTTCGCCTTCGAAAGAGACGAATTAATACATTTCTTGTATAACTTGCTGAGTTGGGACGTATGCGATAGCCAGCTGGGGCCGAATTTAAAAATAACGGGCGCCTTTTTGTCATTTCCCCGAAGGCTCAATGGTGGTCGACGTGTACAGCTTCTTCGGCGTGTACATGTTGTACTGCCGCAACCCTAAATTCAAAGGGCGCATCTACATCGGCTTCACGGTGGACCCTGAGCGGAGGGCCGGCCAGCACAACGCCGGACGCCAACGAGGAGGTGCCAAGAGGACCAGCGGCAGGGGACCGTGGTAAGAAGCGCGTTTCCCGGCCCGGTGTAAACGTCGAGGCTCCATACATAGTTGTTATGGTCTGAAACCCCCTGTCCCCCCAGGGAGATGGTCCTCATCATACACGGCTTTCCTTCTGACATCGCCGCCTTGAGGGTATTTTTCCATTCCTTTTCAATACATGTCATGTTATCTAGACCTGGGCAGGAGATGGCTTACCTAAATCTGTTATTTTAGCAAGAGCCAATTGCAAAATGTCTCCTCTTAGCTGTGTCTGTGAAAGTGGTCAGTCATCCATGTCGTGGTCATTCAGATAATATCTATATTATCAATAATAATGGCATTCTTATTAAATTCCTACTAACCACCACAAGATTTATTAATTGACATACTGGCAAGCCAAAGTCAGAACACCGTTTGTAGAAGTAATAACTCTGTTTCACGTGGCAGAAGTCAGTAATCATCAATGGAGAACTTTGTTTTTTATGTGTGCAAGTAAAGGTTGTTTTCATAGCACCTTTCATAGATACGGAATTACAAAATGCTTAGCATTTACACAAATACACAATTGAAAGAAAGCAAATTCAAGCAGAAAGTTATGCTGTTAGTTTGAAACAATCACAATTCATTGATGTCTCTACCTGTCACTCTGACAGATGCATACTGTCCTGTCTTTTCCCTGAGTCTCACTTCAAGCCAGCGAGGATTCACTCCAGCAAGTCCCATGACCAACAAGCAGAATAGATAGATAGATAGATGACTTTGTCAATCCCCAGGGGGAAATTAAATTGTTAGAGCAGGCAGGTATATAAAAAAAAATAACTTCAGAAGATTTCAAATCCAAAAACATAGTATGAAAAAGTTCAATAGAAAAAATTACGATCCCGTGTAACGTTCCTTAAGGCAGCGGGGTTGTATGAGTCTGCTGCTGCATCCAGAGCATCCCATTCCATACATCGAAGGAACCTCCTCAGGAAGTAAAGCCCGGTCAGGCCCTTCTTGGAGACAGCCTCTGTGTTTGTAGGCCACTCCAGTTTATTGTCCAGGTGGATTCCTAGGTACCTGTTCGATGGGACTACGTAGAATAGAATAGAGTATTCCTAGAATAGAGTATTCCTTTATTCGCCCCACAGTGGGGAAATTTCATATCAATCCCACTGATGCAGGCTGAGTCGCAGAATCTGGTGGGTGTCAGGCGGAGGGTGGAAAAGGTGAGACAAGGTGTCTGCTGCAGGAGATGGTGGGGGGCTGTAGGGGTTGGTGGAGCTGGAGTCACTCCTATTGAAAAACTGGTTCAGCTTGTTTGCTTGTTGTGTGTGACCCTTAGCAGCAACCCCACCTCTCCTCTGGAGGCCGCAGATCTGTTTTGACCCACTCCACACATCCCTGGCCTTGTTCCTCTGAGGTTTCTCCTCCTGTTTCCTCCTAGATGCATCCTTGCTCTCCCTCAGTCTGAGGGAGGGCTTCTTAGGTCAGGGGACTGAATAGAAGGTACAAAGAGAACTCAAACTCAGTGTTTGTTGTAAGGGGTTCAGGTCTCTGGTTACCCACGGTTTATTGTTCGGGTAACAGCGGACATCTGTCGGGGGCATTGAGTTTTCCGTGCAGAGCCCAATGTCCTCTGATGCAATCACAGATGATGTCTTGATGTCTTCACTATGTGGTTCAAACGGAGCATGCCAGTCAGTGGCTTCAAGGGCACCGTACAGTGTCTCCATGGCCTCGTGAGACAATTTCCTTACAGTCCTCAATGCCACTGTCTGCTGCTGAATAACTTGTCGGATATGAGTAGGACTAAGTTGTGGTCTGACTTCCCCAGTGGTGGAAGGGCAGTGCAGCTGTATGCATCTTTAACGTTTAAATACAGCAGGTCCAAAGTCTTATATTCTCTCGTGGGTAATTTGACAGAGAGGTGGACCGTGGGAAGTGTGGCGGAGAGGAAGACATTGATTTAAAATCACCTGTGATTGATATGAAGACTTCAGGCCGATACGTGTGAAAATCGGCAGTGACAGAGTGGAATGGTGTCACAGGCTGCTTCTGCATTCCCAGATGCTGGGAGATATTTTGGACAAAGTCTGATGCTATTGAGCTCGATGTTGGGGCCGCAGACATGCTCTTTAACAGAGATATTTCTAGGGTGGCACCACCTGGAGTTAACAAGCACTGCAAGCTCCCCTCCTGTCTTCTTACCGCTTGCGGTGGTGTCTCCGTCTGCTCGAACCGAGTGTAATCCAGGTAGAGTCATGTGACAGTCCCTATCTGTTTGTGTGGCCACGTTTGGCGGAAAAACATATCACTGTGCTATCTGCACTCCCTCTGGATCCTGACAAGTGCATCTGATTTGGCCGTTTTATTTCCCAAGGGCCTTCATTTCCTGTGATGACTGCAGCGATGCATGGTTTAAACCCCCCTCCTCTTCATCCTCTGCTTAACCCCCGCTCTGCAGCCTCGCCGTCTCCCCCTCACCTCCTCCAGTGTATCGGGCCTCTCTCCGGCTACGAAGGCTGGCCGGCTCAGGACGATCAGCTCGTCCTGTGTGTAAACAGTGCCAGCGTGGAAACAATTACGGCGGTGTTGTCGGCACAGTTTCCAGAGTACACTGTAAAAGTCAAAAGAGTAATAAGAGTTGAACCCACTTAAAAGGCATTCTGGCATGTGCGTCACATCCAGGCTGTGAAAAGTGCAAAGAAAAACAGTTAAAAAACACAGTAAAAACACTATAAAACATTATAACAGCACAAGTAAACAAGGAAAACAACATGCTGCTGCTAGCACAGCGCCATCTTGAAATGAATGAGCCACAAAGATAATGAATGACTGGATGGACAATAAATAATATGGTGAAAATAGTATTGAGAGCAAATGACACAGGACTGACACATTGAGATAATTGTAACAAGTAGTTGCAGAGGCTTTTAAGACTGAAACAAATCTTTGCATGTCTGTGTGGGCCAGTTTGAGTGGGCATGGCAGCATCCCCACTCTTCCCGGCATCTGTATCACATTTCCAGACGATCTGGGAAAGAATCGAGCTTTCAGTTCCACTGGCGCGTCTTGTCCAACATGCTGCGGGTGACACCATGGTGCCGGCTTCCTCTGACAGTTCGCTGGCTGAAGCAGGAGTATCAGACTGACTTTGCACCTGAGTTACAGCCCCCTTTGCACATCCCCATCGCCTGTGAGAGTATAAGAGTCCAGAAGATGGTGCCACTACTGGAAGCTGAGGGCGATCTCCACGCGACTAGGTGTTTCTTATGCATGGGGCCAGTCAAGGTACGATGCTTTCACATAAAAACGGGCTCATGAAGGGGGTGCAATCAGATGATAAATTGAGATTTAACAGAGAAAATCACAAAGTCCTCTAAATATCTGTAGAACATCAAATAAGTAATCACTGAAAAGTCATCAAGAAATGACCTTAAAAACTGAGCAAGTTGTAAAAGTGTGAAATAACTAATTTAATAATTTAGGGGCGGCGTAGCGCAGGAGGTAGAGCGATCGTCTTTGGAACCGAACCTCCCTGGTTCAATTCCCCGCTCCTCTGAGTGTGTCAAAGTGTTGTTGAGCAAGACACTGAACCCCTAACTGCTCCCCTGGCGCTGGCAGACGGCAGCCAACTGCTCATGGTTCAGCCATGATGGGTTAAATGCAGAGAACGAATTTCCCCAAGAGGGATTAATAAAGTATACATTTAATTGCTGCAGAAAACAATTGAAATAAATCCATCTCTGACATATATTTGACCAGTGACCTCCTGTTTTAAATGCTGAACCTCAAACCAGACTTTGGTTCTCCTCAGGTGTCTGAGAAGGTGAGGTGTATCAAACCGACATGTGGGATGACTAGTCATGTGATCTGCCTTGCGAAGCAGTTCCTGAAAGCAGAGCCATCCCAACTATTGCCCTTGGAGGGTGAGTGCCCAGCATGTGGTCACTCAGTGCTGTGGGGAAGCCTCATAAGTCGCAAAAAAGGAGACCTTGGAAGTGTGGAGGATTTCAAATTGTCTGTATCCCAGGTCAGTTGTTGGATGCTATAAGTTGTGGGCCACATTATTTCATATTGAAAGATTTTTCATAGCAGATAACTGATGGAACTCTCGCAATACCATCATGCTCAAGGTGGTTTCCTTATTTGTTTCAATCTTTGTTTTGATTTCTTGCAGAGACACTGGACCAATGTACTGCAGATGGAAGGAAATGGGCTCACATGAGGATAATGTCATGGATTTCATCATTTTATGTGTGGTTACGTTTTGTCACGTAATAAGTCAGTCATATACCTCTGATCGTGCAGCAGCTTTTTGAATCATATTGTGTTTAATTCATTAAATATTATCAAACCAAACAGATCAAAGTCGGTTGGTTAAATGAGTCATTACTTGAGGTTTATACTTTTACTCTGATAACTGGCCTCTATTAATTTTGCGATACACAACACAGTATGATGGAGCAGTCTGTCCATTTTGCAGGAAGGTGCTTTACTTTCCTTGAAGGTTTGGCTGAAGTCTCTATGTTGGCTTTCCTCGAACTAAGTCTTATTGTCAGTGCTGTGCAAAACTACCTCCTCTGGTTTTCTTTTAGAATTACACAGCATAATTCTGCTATCTTTTAGTCCTGTTAAGTTTACTTTGCTTGCTTCAGTTTTTGGTGACTTCTATTGAGAAACAACATCAGGGTAGCAGTGACGCCTCTTGGACACTGTGACTAATGGAGAAATCACCTTCTTATTTTCTGGTATGTCGGGTCACATAGACCTTCTGCTGTACATGTGCTTCATTGCTTACTCCAAAGCATTTCATTGTGAAAGTCATGGTCAATTATGGAACATTATGGTTGAGACGGATTTTCTTGAACACTTAGTACAGTTGTGCCATTAGAGTGACCAAGTTCAACAATCGACCACGAGGGCATTGGCTAGCAATGCAGACTGGTTTAACAGGGAGAGAGGGGTGAGGCAAGATTGTGTTCTGTCACTAAATCTTTAAATCCCCGGTGCAGGGAGGGGTAGAAATTGGAGGGGAGAGGGTGAACATTTGAAGACCTCACACTCATCTGTCTGCAGCAAGAAGGACCTGCTGGAGATCTGATGGGTGCAGAGCAAGATCTTATTTTGAATTTGAAGAAAGCAAAAATCATATGGGTTGACAAAGACAGGGAGGACACAAGCCCCATCATGATCAGCGGTGAGCAGATCAAGGAAGTAAATGAGTTTGTCTACCTCGGGTCTAAAATCTCCAGCAAGGGACTGCACACCTGAAATCAGAAGACTAGCAATGGTGAGAAAAGCAGTACAGACGATGGCAAACATCTGGAGGAGCAAAGGGATCGGCTTGAATCTTGAGCTGAGGCTACTTCTAGCAAGTGCCTTCCCCATTGCTATGTATGGAAGCGAGTCCTGGACGGTGCATACGACTGATGAGCAGAGAGTGGATGCTTTTGAAAATTGGTGTTACCACATGGACAGAAAGACGGACTAACATCCGGTTACCGAACAAAATTACAGAAGCTATGCTTTTTCTGCATATGTGATTTGACTCAGTGAACTGGAGGAAGGATTCATCACAGGCAAGACAAATTGTGCTAGTGCAAGAGAGGTCGCTTGGAGGAAGATGAACTGATGATGCCAGTGGTGGAGGCCCTTAGGACACCCCAGCTGACTATAATAGCCTCCAGACAGCAGCATGGGTGAGCTCTCGGCAGATTGACAGATGTTTTGTAGATTTTCATTACTGACCCATTTCTTTTGAAGAAGCCAAGGCTCTTACCAGGGTAAGAGGTTATTAACACTAACAATGTTACCATGACAATCCATTACTGGGTTGATGATGTCTGGCCACAACCAATCTGATCACTTGGGAGTAAGTGTGGACAAAAAAATAAGATTTAAAGATGAGTGGTTTGGACTTTGCCACAGTAGTGAAAAGGTAATGGTCTGGGAGGAGTTTGTCTGGTTTTACTTCCTAGTTTTGTTTGTTTTATCTTCCATGTGATTACACCCACTTCCCTTATGTAGTGAAGTGACACCTGTGTCACTTCACTTTACAGCTCTCAGCAGCCCCAGCTTTCTGACCAGACCTCCACCTGTCCTCCCTCGTTGTGTAGCGTTATGCCTGTGTATTTTAAATGTTTGTTTCAGTATCCTGCCTCTCCACCTGGCCTTGCTACCACAAAATAAAAAATCCAAGTAAGTTGTGTAAGCCTTGAGAATATTTCAAATAGAAATGGAATTACAAACTTAGTTTAAAAGAACCCAAGGTATTTAAGGTGAGTCCGATGATCTGATAAATGTTTGTTGTCAGTGTATGTTTACTTTCAAAAGTAACATACTTTAAATAGTATATCAAACCATGCTTTTTATTATTTAAGCAGCGTGTGCTTTGCTCCAAAATGAGTCGAATTTCATGACATTAAATGGACTAAAAGAAACCAATTCCAGGAAAGGTAGCTGCAAGGTAGCAGAGGATAGCAAATGTGAAGGGTGGAGAGCACTGAAGAGAAGATGAGAAGATGCCTGAAGAGTGGAAAAGTGTGATCTGCTCATTTTTAAGAAAAGGGGAAATGTGCAGAATTGTGGTAACTTTTAGAGGACTAAAGTTAATGAGCCGTACAATGAAGTTATGGGAAAGTGTAGTAGAAAATAGACTGAGCAGAAGTCAGCATTTGTGAGCAGCAGTATGGCTTCATGCCCAGAAAGATACTACAGATGCAGTATTTGTACTTCTTTGCTATAAAGCAGAGAAGGTCAGAGGCAACTGCATGGTGCTTTTGTAGATCTAGAAAAAGCATACAACAGAGTGCTGAGAGAGGAACTTGGGTATTGTATGAGGAAGTTTGGAGTAGCAGAGAAGTATGATAGCCTGTGTAGGACATCTATACGAGCTGTGAGACCGTGGTGAGGTGTGCTCCAGGCATGACAGGAGAAGTTGTACAACTTCAAGGTGGACAACGTCAGGGATCAACTCTGAGCCCATTCTTGTTTGACAGATCACACACCACCACCGCAGAGTGAAGTCCCCAATTTACTTTCGCTTTCTCTCTCGCTGTAACACCTTGTGGTCAAAAAGTGGGATTGCATCCATGAACAAGAGCCCTGCTCGTGTCATTTAAAAGGAAACCATGTCTGTTTCTTTCAATTGTCATATGTGTAGATACTAGATTGTTCTTGTTTCAATAGGTAGTTAAAATGTTAAAAAGTTTAAAATGTACTTGTTTTTCCAGTGTGAGTGTGTGAATGAGGCATATCCTGACGCCCAATTCATTATCCTGCTCTTCACGACAGTGTCACTCTGGCAAGTGTTTTATCTGTACAAATGAACACGACAGGGAAAACAGAGGGGAGCTTCGTCTTTGATGTGAAGCTAGGATTTGAAATGGATTCAAATGAATGCAATGAAATAGACATTTTATAGTTAGGCCCTTCAAGCAACATGTTTGTGGATCCTAGTACCTTAAGAGTTACGCACAAAAAAAAATCCAGTTTTTAAAAATTCACAAGTATGATAAGCTTCTTGGAATTTACACAAATAATAAATTTAAAACCTGCTTGTGTTCTGAAAAAAACGAAATAAGAACTTAGAAAAATAACTCCTCTAAAACATTTAGCTCTTCTTCAGATTTTGTGTGAGATGCATCCATGTGTTAGGTGCTCAAGGATTTTTTTTCAAACAGCATTGTGGTTTTTGTGATGAACTAAGCCGTCCGACCGTTTCAACCGATGTTCTCCAGCTTCTTCATGTTCTGGACTCCAACTCAAGCATCCATCTGAAGTCAGTTATCCTGTTTTCTACAAATACTTGAGTATTACTTGAGAATAAATCTAATCCACCCTCAATCTGAAAATGTACATTTTTTTGGTCTGTACATTTTGCTTTGTAAGGTTTGAATGTCTTGAATGCAACTTTTTTTGTACTTACATTTTCCTGAAAATGTCTCACATTTTTGTTAATACCAACACTTATCTGACTCGCAGGGGAATCAATTATACCCATTAATGATTAATCCTGGAGTATCATTCATAATTTTCATGCTACATATTTGGTTTGTTTATTGGCAAATAATGTTACTGCAAATTCATTACCCATTTTCTAGAATCCCTACCAAAATCAAGCTCAATTCATAAGCACAGGAAATGTAAGAAGGCAAAACAAACCAAAAAGGACCTAAAATGAACACATCTTTTCTGTTTGTATTTTAATGAGATTTGTTTTTTTTCAGAATAAAATAAGAACATGCTGGTGTGTTTTGAGGGACGTTTTATTGATTTTCCCATGAGTGTTTCAGGTAAAGCAAAGACGATTTGGCAAGCGAGATTGAGGAGAACTCCGGAGTCATGACTGTTACACATTCAAAGTCAGGACTGGCTTGACTGCTATGGATTGAGCGTCTCATCAAGAATTCAAAGCATTGCTTCATCAGGTTCATAAAGAAACATCTGATCAGTGGAGTTCAAATAAAATTCCCACCATAACCTCCCTTTTCTTCCACTTTGAGCTGAATAAAATATATAAAATTTAATTGATACATCATTCATTCATGTCACACCTTATTGGCTTTACAATATTAGTTTGACAGAATTAAAAAAAGACAAATTCACAAACAAAGAGACAATAAGAAACAAAAACATACATTATGTGTGACCAGGTAAGGAACAATTCTGAATGAAGAATTTGTATAGCTGTCTTGTTGGTTCATCTGTTAACCCAAAGTCTCCATTGGCCTCATTCCATCATAGAAATACTGTGACAGAGCATGCGACTCAATTCTGGACACAAATGGACCAACCTTTGCTTAAAATGGTTACAGTGGATATTGACATAATAGAAACAGGTATTTGGCTTAATTCATGGGAAATTAAGTAGTTTTTCACAGCCTTTACAAAACCCTGATGTCAGGAGTCACCATGTATCACCTGAAAAATAATAAAAGTGGTTTATTTCAGAACGAATTCTAATTTTAATAGCAAGATGATACTGAAATTTAACATTAAGAAAAAGTGTTCCAATTATTTGAATAATTTTGAATGTTGTCATTTATTGAAAAATATTCAAATGATAAGGTAATATTTCTAAATAAAATCCTTTAGTAAAAATGGGGGCTGTAGTGTGCCAAAAAACAACAAAAATACAAAGGGTGACTTGTATATTAGTTTAGTATCCCACTCAAAACAGAGAAAAGTCTTTAAGAAAATGTTTTCATTGTTTTTGCATTTTACATTGTCAGTTTAACTTTTCATCTGTTCCCTAATCCTTTTTGATATCCCATTCAACAGTTGCAAAGCAGCAGTACATACATGTACTCAGAGTTTGAATAAAACAGGAAATTGAGACTGGTTTAAAAATCTTCATTATTTTTAAGTGCTAAGATGAAGAAATATCTCTGAAGTCAGAGGAAATGTAGTTTCAAATTTTTGTTGACATTTGATGACATTTTTTTTTTCTTCAACACCACAAATCGAATTTGTCAATTGTAGGAAATAAACTTTTCCTTTTATGGTAAATGTTGGGTCTCCACTTATAAGGCGCTTTTATACCTTGTTGTGTCAAAGTGCTTTACATTAGCTAGCATTCACACACACACACACACACACACACACACACACACACACACACACACACACACACACACACACACACACACTGCAGCTCTGTCCGGAGACTCCTGTCATGCAGTCACATTCCTCCACAAACAGCCTGTAGACACTCATTGAT
>CAAKHD010007126.1:29327-51111 GCA_901007705.1 Fistularia tabacaria
TATTATCTATCTATCTATCTATCTATCTATCTATCTATCTATCTATCTATCTATCTATCTATCTATCTATCTATCTATCTATCTATCTATCTATCTATCTATCTATCTATCTATCTATCTATCTATCTATCTGTGTGCAAACATCTTGATTTCAACTCCCACACTTTGTACCTGGTGAGTGTTTTTGTTTATAATCCGTAATCTCACTCGTTGTCCTGCTCCTAGTTATTCCCCCGTCAAATCCTGGTGTGTCGCGCTGGTGTTTTCGGACACTTTTCATTGGTTCGGCGGAAAGTGTTTGGTGAGCGAGGGTGGCCACAGCCAATCATGACGCAGTGCCCGTCTGATCCCGCCCTCCGTGACGTCACGCGAAAGGAAAAGGTACGCCACCAGAAATCGAACAGCGCGCATGCGCAGTGACGCGAGTTTTGTTTGAAGTGAACTGCTGCCTGGAACTGCCCTGCAAGCTGCAAAGTCGGCAAGGATTGAAATATCAGGAAATATTTTGTCGTTTCGCTTCGGAATCCCCTCACGCCTCTATGCATCGCGGAGACGATGTTAGGCCACCACTATCCCTGTGCCGAAAAGTCGCAGCAACTGGTCAGCTATGTTGAGGATTATCTGGAATGTGTGGAGTCGCTGCCTTTGGACATACAAAGAAATGTTTCTACGCTTCGGGAAATCGATGCAAAGTACCAAGGTACCGTGTCGACGTCCCCGCGGGTCCCCCTCGTCCGCGTGGACCGAAGGGGGCTGTTAATCGTGATAACGCGTCGGTGTAACATAATGGTGGAGCAGCCGCCGCCAGACGCCTTCCCATTTTACGGCGACCGAGCTCGTTGTGATCGGATCCGGCGAAACGACCCCGTCAAATGTGTGTATTTCCCGCAGAGGCGTGTGTTCGGCGGCTCGGGGCGAGCCGAGCCCAGCCTTCGGCCAGCTGACCCAGCCTCCATTAGTCACGTACCGAAGACCGTTGGACGATAAACTAATTTTACGTTTCTTTCTGTTGACAAATGTGCACGCCAGTTTCAACGGGCTCGCTTTGAAACGCGCTTTCCCGTGACCAGTTCGGCGTCAATGGTAGCCGAACACTTCCCCTATTTTCTATGAAAATCAACTTTTTCAGCAGGTACACACCGCCGCCCACCGCGTACTGATAGCGGCAGCAGTGCACAAATATGGACAATTTCTCTGTAGAGATGTTGCCCTGTGTTTGTCTCTCTCTCTCTCTCTCTCTCTCTCTCTCTCTCTCTCTCTTTCTTTTTTCGGGGTGAAATCTTCCGGGGAAGTCGTTTTAACAGCACCCCTCTGGAGGTGCCCGCCTCTGCCTGACGACAGCGGTCTTTGTTGTGCGGAGTTCGGCTCGTCGGGGAATCTTCTCGTTCTTCGCGTCTCCCCGGCCGACGGGAACCGACCCTATTGTTTGTCCGCAGCGGCTCGCCGGTACTGTCCGGGAATGGTGCGGTCGGAGACGGGGTCGACGCTTCCGATTGAGACGGGCTCTCTTCGAGCGAGGGCTTCATCCGGCCGGGGTTGTACGGCGCCTCGCCGCCTCTCCGCTCCCGGGGCGGGGAGCCTCCGCCACAGGGCGCCCCCTCCGTGTGACGCCATTTCCTGGAGGCAGAAGCCCGCTGCGGGTCGCCGCCCCGGCGGAAATGGAATTCATTCGGTTTTCACAATAAAATGACTGGATTTTTCTGTTTCTTTAAATGGACAGACAAATAATAATAATGATTATAATAATAATAATAATAATGATACCTTTTATTCAAGGCGCCATACTCGACTATAATGATCTGCAAAGCGCTCTATTCAGTTGACAGTTGACAGTTGACTATTCAGTTGGCTTAATCATGCTTTTGTCATCCCTGTGATTTTCACCTAAAGGACTTGTCGTAGGGCCACCTTCTACCTCGCAGTCGTAAAACCCCTGGTCCGAACCCGAAAAGGGGGCCTTTCCGGGTGAAAGTTTGCGTGCCAAGAAAACACGCCGCAGGTTCACGGGAGACCCTCAATCGGCCAGACCTGCGAACGAGGGAATGAATGGTTGTCTGTCTCCAAGTGTCCCTGAGACCCACCAGGGCCCGTCCGGGGCCAACCCTGTCTCTTGGCCAATGTCCGCTTACAGGTGGTGTAGGTATTGAACGGGTGAAAGTTCAAATAAATATAAAGCGGACGAGAGAACATAAACAAGTGGTGGTCACTTGATTCTAAGTGAATTAACAGGGGCTTTGAATCACGGACATTTTTTCCTTAAGGCAAACTGGACTGCATTTAAAGTGGTGAGTCCACATTTTTTGGCCCGAATGAGACGAAAACTAGTTGTGAGAGATGATCAAAAAAATGATAGAGAAAGATTTGTACTCATACAAAATTTATATTAAATGTGTGGGTTGAAACGATACTACTCCAGCAGAATATATTTGGTCTTTCTCATAGCCACACCCACCCGGTGCTGTTTTGACTCAATCACAGATGTAAACACAGATCACAGGAGAATTTCAATCAAGTTACAGTCAGTATGGAACATGTTGATAGAGTTCGCTCAGTCGTCGACAAGGAGAATTTAAAAAAAGCAGAGAGAAGATAACATGCAGACAAAAAAAAACTTTCATTCACTTCACCTGTTTTTACCAGTCCTTGAGAAAGTATCTCGTGGCCAATGTTGCGGTGAAATATTCAAACAAATCATGGAAAAAGTGAAATTCGGAGTGCAAATTGAATATCTTTAGATTTGCGCCATTGTTGGCGATCACTGCTTGATATTGCATATTGCGCATATGGCAATGATTGACTTTGACCAGGGGTGACTGACATGACACATTGTCGCTATTTGTGTCATTACAAAATTGTGCTGTTTCCGTTTTGAAAAAAATTACTCTGTCTGAAATGAGTTTAAATTGTACAAACCGACATGAGGTCAAAGTAACACCGATTCATAAGAAAGATAAACGGGAACCTGTTTTTGCTGCCGTCTTTTTTGTTTTTGTTAGCTCGCTAACACGGTTTTGCAAATGTGAAAATAAAGACTTGAGATGGCAAAACGTTCATAATCAGTAACACTTCATAAATAAATTAAAAAAAAAACAAACAACTTTTATATATATTGGTTGCATACAAAGAAACTTTGTATGCAACCAAAATATCGATTAGACCCAGCAATAGAGTGGTGTTACATACTGATATGCAACTGTTTTCATTTCAAAACTTGTTGGTCTTGAACCCATCTCTTACCTTACTATAAAGCCCATCTTTACTTTGTGATTTAGACTGGCATTAAAGTTTGTGTGTTTTTTCGGAGGAATATGAACTTGTAATATTCGGATGGTATGGGGAGCAAACAGGTGCTTTGTGTTTGATGCTTCCCTTGTTAATGTCTCCATATGTCCTGGTTGCAGAGGTGCTGAAGGAGGTGGACGAGGTGTTTGAAAAGTACAAAGGGGAGCAGGATTCATCTCAGCGTAAACGTTTGCAGATCCAGCTGCAGCGGGCGCTGATCATCAGTCAAGAGTTGGGCGATGAAAAGATCCACGTGGTGACTCAGATGACGGAGCTGGTGGAGAACCGCTCGCGCCAGATGGACTCCCATTCGGTGTGCCTGCAGGACCCCGGCGAGGCCGAGCGCCTCACTGACGAGCGCCGCTCTGGCGTTCAGGAGGCCCCCGCTCCCGAACGTTCCTCGGCCCGCCGTCCTCGCCGCCACCGCAACAGCGAGAGCCGTGATTCAAACCATCCTTTGGCCAATGGCTCTCTCGTAGACGACCCGGTGGAGGAGCTGTCCACTCCACCGCCAAGAGAGAAGAAGTCGAAATCTGCTAAGAAGAAGAAGCGCAAACCCAAGCAGGAGCGTGATACCTCACCTGTTGACTTTGCCATTGATCCCAATGAACCCACCTACTGTCTGTGTGAGCAGGTGTCGTACGGCGAGATGATCGGCTGTGACAACGACCAGTGTCCTATTGAGTGGTTCCACTTTTCCTGCGTGGGACTCACCTACAAACCCAAGGGCAAGTGGTTCTGCCCCAAGTGCAGGGGGGACAACGAAAAGACCATGGACAAAAGCCTGGACAAGAACAGAAAGGATCGTCGTTCCAGGTAGTGAACCTGTTCCCTCCTCCACCGTGGGGCTGCAAGACTATCGTTCGCAGTTCATCACATGACGTAAGAGCACAATTAACAGCGTCAGTAGCAGCTGAGTTTTAGAAGACAGACTGAGATCGAACCTTCAGCTGCTGCCTTCTTTGACAGTCTTTTTTTTTCTTTAATTCATGAAAAGCAGAAGATGCTTTTCTAAAACATTTTATTCTTGAAATGGTTTTAACAAAATAACCTGCTAGCCAGGGGTGTAACAATACACTTGCAGCACTTCCAATATAGAATTTCTAAGTAAGAAATTGGAATTTACCCTTATTTCTCCTTCATGTAACACGTTTATGTGGTGGTTTTGTTATTTGTGAAAGTTTTTTCTTTTGCTGCATAAAATATTACTTGCTTTTGCATCACACTTTAGTATCACAAAATAGTTTTCTTTTCCAACTTCTTTTTCTCTACATCTATTTATTTTCCGAGCATTCCTGGCAAATTATTGACAGGTGATTTTCCAGCTAAATACGGGGTTAGTTATTTTCTAATTTTCAGGATTGTTTTGCCGTAAGCTACACAGAATAATGAAATATGAAATGTAAATCATTGACTTTTTAATTGACTTTCTAATTCAGACGTGTCAAAATTGTGAAGAGTAAATTAGAAATTTTCCTTAATATCCTTTTCAGGTAATTTCTTCTTGGTGGCCATTTTTTTCGAGGTAATTTCTTCTGCAATACTATGAATGTTTAAACCTAAAAAGCGTCCAACATTTGAACTACGACACTGCACATTGTTACAACCCTGCTGCTAATGGTTATTAATCCCCATTTTGTTACCCCTCCATGTAGTCATGTTGGTCTAAACACACATTGGAATCTTCAACAGGTGAAGTGACAAACTGGCATTGTTGATGGGGACACTGGAGGAGGAGGCCAATCTTTGTTCTTTGCTTTCACAAGTCCTTGTTGTGTGTTTGTTTGTTTTTGTATTCATTAAAACAAAGTGTAGTCATTCTGTCTCACTTTCAGTCACTGGTACTGATCTCTGAAGAATGTGCTGCTGCCGGATTCTTTTCAAGTGCAATTTTTTTTTTTTTTTTTTAAATGAATGATCATTACCCGTTGAGTATATTTCACACACCCCCCTCCCCCCTTCATTGTCGTCTTGGGATCAAGCTAAGGTTTAGACTTCTCAAAGGTGGAAATCAGAGGCTCAAACTTTAATGTGAGGGGTTCAAGAAAACAAGTTCAAGGAATACAATTTTCAAGTTTTCTCCTTTTGGAAATGATACATTTTTACAAACAAATATTTTCTGTATGTTTAATAAGGATTATCAATGTTTAATAAGCCATTAATTTAGAAAACGCCTTCATAATTTTCATGAATACATTTACTACTATGTTTATGGCATGTGGTAGGTTATTTCTTATGAGGTGAATTTTAGGTATAAGTGGCATGGTAAAATACTTGACAATTTTTCAGTGATGTGGTGTCATGGCAGAATTTGTTGGCATGCATTAACAAAAGGTCAAACGTTTTTGTAGTTTTAATGTACACACAGATATAATGATGTAATAATAATATAAACACCCCAAAAATATGCTTCATTTAAAAGAACCCCCAAACAAAACACAACACAACAAAACAATAATAAGGCTGAAATTAGAGCATGTCCATGACAACCGATTGGTTTGCCATCCAAACCTGCCTTTCATCTATTGTTTTGCATCAATAAAAACAGTTTCCTTTCAAGTGTGTCAAACATTTTCTTGGGGTCGAGTGTCTTTTTTTGTAATACACATCTGGGTGGCAGTGAACCTGAGATGTGTATTACAAAAAAAAAATCGATCCCAAGAAAATGTTTGACACACTTGAAAGGAAAGTGTATGTATTGATGCACAATAGAGAGAATCGATGCCATGCCAACTGCACCCGTGGTTAAAACAATATAAGTAATTACTCATTCTTTTAATATTGCATTTAGTTTGATGATTACTTTGCCAGGTGTGGCTTGCTGTGGTTTCATGGTTTTACCCAATAAGAATTAATCATTGAAATTAAGCACCTAAAGCACGGAGAACACAAAAATAATCACTGAACAATCAAAACGTAATTGATTAAAAAAAAATATCACGGAACGACTATGTAGTGAAATGATTTTTTTTTTTTTTTTCATGTGTCTAAGAAATCATAAAACAACCATTCAATGTTTAGCAGTTTAGTGATTTGTGTTTTAAGTCAGTCAAATATCAGTAATACTTGAACAACGTATTAACCGGTAAAAAGGCTAAACAAGGTTTGCATGATGATGATGATCTTGTAAGAGTGTTTTGGGGTCCAACCTGGATATGATGAATTATTGCAGAAGGGCTACATAAAATTTCTAGCTGTTTAATAGGGGCTTTCTTGTTAATATGTAATTATTTTCTGGCTGATATTTCTCTAAAGTGCGGACTTGTTTGATTTTACATTGTCAAAGTTGTTGCTTTTCTAAACTCAATCTGCTTAAAATAGTAGTTATTAACAAATACGTCTTTATTAGTCACTATAAAACAATGCAATTGGTCTTTGCGACTTATTCCGTTCGTTCTTTCTTTCTGTTGTACACAGTTTGTTGCTCTTTCATAGCTCAGCTCAGCTTTACAAGGCTTAGTGAGATGTACATTTCTCATGTAAAACAAAATCAACCTCACCGTATGAGTGTGGAGATATTTAAAGGGACCATCATTACTCAACACTTTATGACAAGGGTACAGTGACAGACTGACCATCCTTAGTAAAGACAGGAAATACAATTTGTCAGTTTCTACGTCTCATGGCTAAATGATGCTATATATAACTGAAAAGTTATATATAATTGTTTTTGGATACTGTTTGGAGTCAATATCTCTAAACTATCTATCCTGTTTTTTTTCTTCACCGAGAAGAAAAACTTTAAAATGAATTACAAGTCGGTTGACACAAAACGTAGAGTTGTGAATGCAAGATTACATGAAATAGTTGGAAATTTGTCATTGTTCGGCCAATCAAGCTTCTTTGAAAAACGTATTTATTTGTTGAAACTCAGAGTCACATTTAAATAATTAATGATCATCAATTAAGCAACAGTTATGTTTTCAATTTGAACAAAGTTCATTTTTCTACATTGCTTGAACCTGCAGAAAAGCAGATGAGATCTCAATGTTTTCGAACAAAAGGGTAACTTTGTGATTTAATGAAGAATTCTGGCTAAAATGGTTAATTATCATTCATTTATAATTTTAGATTCTCATTGATGCATAAAAATGGTCATGCCGCCCCCTGTACGAGTCCGACGCATTGCATTTTGACTTTGTTTGAGTGTAAGCTTTAAGAGTTGATCTTGTGTCCCTCGCTGGTGCTTGATTGTCAAAACACATCTCTCCCCGGGGGGTTTACTGCGGTGATGGTTTTTAGACTTCATAGTGATAGAAGAGGCCCCAAAGGATACCAATGTCCTCACCTCACCCAGGAGGAAGCCTCATGCAGCTAATGTGACAGTCCAGGATAAAGACATACTGACTACGGCATATCTCAAGGTTCCAAAGACTCTCGTTCGATTTCTTTCTTTTGTTTGTGCTGCTATATTCCAGGGAGACACTTGAGTGAGAGAAAATATCACCTGATATTTTAGTGCTCGTCATAAGCATTGTGTGATTGGTAAAAGGCGTAATAAGCGCAAATCTTACATGAACGTATGAGTACAATTTAGAATTTCTACATCGGGCATACTCACTTTGAATCCAGTAATTTTAACTTTTCACAATCACTTTAATAGTCCCGGTCAGTCTTCCCTGCAATCAGTGTCGGAGGTGAGAACATCGACAACCTCTGACACAATTTCCACAACTGTCATTGATGTCTACTCGTTTCTGTAGTTCTTTCACAGAGACAGTGAAAAGTTGTTACTCAGACTTAGTTTCAGGAAAGTTGTGGCTTCGGTCATGGCTGGATTGTTAAATGCCTGCCATCATGGAATATGGCAGTGAAGCTTGGCGCATCAACAAGGTTGCTTTGAATAATGTCTGCGGCAAAAATGTGGTACCTCAGAAAGAGGCAAAGAACAACTTCCATTCAGTGAGTAATGGACAAGGAAGCATGGAGAAGCACAGGACAGAAGAGAACCCTTTGGGAGATCTCCTAGTGGGAGATGTTGAAATGGCTGAATCTGTGCTTTCCGCTATCAAATGCAGGGCAGGAACCCGAGTTTAGTGGCGGTGAGCCTCTAGTCACCTCGCCTCAGCATATCGCCAATATGTTAGTAGACAGATTAATGATACACAATGACTCTTTACAGCCCGTGGAAGGTCTTTGATGTCAGTGTGTGACATACTTATTCTTGCTGATTCGGACAATGGACGACAGAGAAAAAGAGAAATGTGAGCTGGCAGGTGCCTGTTACTGCCATCCTTTTGTCAATAATTGTCCCTCGGCGCCAATTTGCGAGCTGAAGTCACCAGGTCAATTGCGCTTGGTTTGTTTACTTGATATGCTCTGCTTCGCCTGAGGAATATGGACGGAGGAATATGTAAGTGAGCTTATTCTGGCACACGTGAAAAGACCGGTGCCATTCCTTCTCTGCTGTAAAAGTCCTCCTCACTTTTGTTAGTTTTAAAAGTCTGTCAGCTTCAACAGACATAGTAGCCAAAGTTGGGAAAGGCACAAGGACTTTGAATACAAATAAAGTAACACTACAAACGGTTTCCATTTTTATAAAAGGGTAAAAAAAAAAATCAAAATTCAAACACTTGTTTTTTTTTTCCACTCAGTCTCATTTCATTTTAAATTAATTGTTCTCTTCCGTTTCTTGTTGTCCTTTTGATGAACAACCTGTGTCACAACTGATTACTGATTACAGCATCAGAATGGAAAGTTTTAAAACCAACAAAAAATATTACTGAGGGTCAAAGCCTATGTCGTGTTGTACACTAATCTATATTTTTATTTGCTCGTAATGAGTATGAATTGTTTTTTTAGCACATGGAGGGTGCACAGAAAATTTGCTCTATCCGTTGTCTCTCACTGCTATAAATGAAACGTTCTTTCTGGGCCAAATATGTTCCAATGTTTGAGTGAGTGAGAGAGGTTTACTGATGGGATATGAAACATAACCAGTTGTCAATATGCATCGTGCCAATTGAATAGGGAATGAGATGCTCTTTGGAGTGATTGTAAATCTGACTCCGACAGGAGTCGATGCCTCACCAGCCGTGAACCTCCGCACGTGATGGCGCTCAGGTATGTTTGACTTTTTTAAGTATTATTTTGCATCCGTCTGGGTATTGAGTTGTAACCCTAACCTGGCTGAATGAGGGGGAGCTCAGTATTTTGGCTGCAGCTGAAGGCACAACCCTTTCATGCAGCAATACTGTCAGATCGGTGGGCTGAGCAGGGATTTTTATGTCATCTGGCAGTAGTTCACTTACCAAGCTCCTCTTCTGTGGACCTATCTTCCAATTTCAATCCACAGGGTAGACACCCTCTCTTTGTTAAAGAATAGGCTTGAACCTTTCTTTTTGAGAGAGCATAAACAGTAGTTAAGAGCTAGGCTAGCCCCTGGTTATGCTGCGAAGGCTCACCCTGCTGAGGGACATCCCTTGAGGCACTTCTCTCATTCCTCACACTCTTCCTAGCCTGCCCGCACCCCCCTTTTCGACATCGATGCATGACAGTAACTCCACAGTCCCCGGGCTCTCTCATTCCGCTGGTTCCAAGGCAGCGTAGATTGATCTACCACAGTCACAACCTCTACCAATCTTTCTCAGGCAGCACCCAGTAACAGTAATCCATGCCTTTATTTTGTCCTGACTGGATTTCTACAACACACCACAGCAAAGCCAAAAATTCAAATAATCGCCGTGTAAAATATATATCTGCAAATTAAAACACCCGAATTAAAATATGTATTTCACCTAGCTAATGTGATTTTTGTCTCCTGAACCTCAGTGAAGTCAAGGCTGTAAAATCGTAATAAAACGTGTGCCGGCGGGTGTGACACGTATCTTTTTTCACTGTTTACAAGACCGCCATAATCTTGAAATTTGGAATTACATGTAAGAGAAATAAGTGAAGAAAAAATGAAATTCATTTAGATTAGATGTTTATATTTTACAAAGCAACGAGAGCCCGGCTGAGGGGTGAAAGAACCACAATCGACTCCGGGGACACGGGTTGCCTACTCCCGGTCTGGCTACTGCTTTTTAACCGCTTTATATATAAAGTTGATGATGATGATGATGATGATGATGAGGATTTGGTGTAATGTCTATAAAATTCAACTTCATTTGACTAGTGATAGGAAGAGCAAAATGTCATTTTTGAATAGAATGAGCATTCGGTTGACCAAGCACAGAGACTTCAGAGAGCCTTGGGGAGAAGATACTCACATTCTCAACACCTCAGTGCGTGTGAAGAGCCTGTGGTTGTTGACAAGGTCAGAAGCAGCTGACACATCCAGCAACAGATGACACCACCATAGCAGGACTCATTTCGGGAGGTGATGAGACAGCTTACAGGAATGAGGTGGGAAAACGGTCAGCACGGTGCTCCAGTAATAACCTAATCCTCAACATATCCAAGACGAGGGAGCTGTTAGGCTGAATATGCAATTTCCTCCGAATGAAATCGACTATCCTCATCAATGGAGAAGTTGTGGAGAGGATCCCAGACTCTAGGGACCTGGGTACTCATATTCAGGGGGACCTGACCTGGACAACTAACCTATTTTATATCTCTTGTCTTATGTTTTTTCTGTCTTACATGTCTAACCCAGAGATGCTGCTATTGCCGTAATGTTGTGTTGTGTCCTGCCTTGTAAGGTTGTTACTGTCTGTTTTTGATTACACCAAACCTGAGAGCTGATATCTCCAGATTTTGTTGCATTCTGTGTAACGACAGCATAAGTCTTTGAATCCTTGAATACTCAAATTACTCGAACTGTCAACAAATCACCAAATTACCTAGAATTATGCTAAAATTGTTCACCATGAGCTAGAGATGACCTAAAATGCGGTTTTGTGTATGTGTATGTATAGGTAATTTCTGTAGACATTTCTGAAAATCGAAAATACAAAACAAAACAAAACAAAAAAAAATCATTAATTAGCCATACTGCTTATCCTGAACTCTGGCTCACCAGGGGGGTGGACCATGACCCAGTGTGCATGATAAGCTGTATGGATGATTAACGAAGTTACTTTGTCATTATTTTGACCACAATAAAGTGAATCTAATGGGTTTTAATGGGAAAAATGCTAGTGGACCAGAAAAGGTGCCCATGTAGATCGAGAAAAAGCATACAGCAGGTCTGAGAGAGGAACTACAGTACTGTATGAAGAAGTCTGGAGTGGGAGACAAATATGTTAGACTGGTGCAGGACATGTGAGCTGTGAGACAGTGGTGAGGTATGCCTTAGGTGTGGCAGAGCAGTTGAAGGTGGAGTAGGAACTACATCAGCGCTGAGCCCCTTCTCGTTTGCAGGGTTGACTCTGCAGGATTCTCCATGGACCATGATGTTTGCAGATGACATTGTGATCTGTAGTGAGAGCAGGGAGCAGGCAGAGCAATGGAGGGTGGGAAAGAGGTGAATAAACAAATTCGAGCAAGTTGGAATGGGTTAAGAAATGTGTCAGGGGTATATCAGCCAGATTGAAAGTAAAGGTGTCGAAGACAACGGTGAGACCGGCGATGCTGCTTGATTTGGAGACAGTAGCATTGAGGACAAGACAGAGGGGGCAGAGATGAAGGCAGAGATGAAGATGTTGAGGTTCTCATCATGAGCGATGAGGATGGATAGGATCAGGAATGAGTCCATCAGAGGGACAGCACATGTTAGATGTTTTGGAGAGAAGATCAGAGAGGCCAGACTGAGATATTTTGCTCATGCACTGAGGAGGGATAGCGTCCGGCTGAGCGTCACAGAACTACAGGGCAGCACGGCACAGGGGGCTAGGGCGATCGTCCTTGGAACCGAACAGTCCCAGTTTGATTCCATGCCATTCAAAGTGTTGTTAAGCGTGACACTGAACCCCTAGGTGCTGCTAGGTGGGTGCAAGCCGCTCACGGGTCATCCACAATGGGTTAAATGCAGAGAACGACTTTCCCACAAGGGATTAATTATTAAAAAATTACATGTGAAAACTATTTGGACTTCTTTCATTTTTTTAAGGTTTGTACTTTCCACTTGTTTCTACAGAGGGCAGTGTCGTTGGGCTATTGTGAGCAGCGAGTACTCGTGAAGATCAGGGACAAGTATGACCTGACAGTCACATAGTTATGCAGTTTTTCTATGTGTCTTTGCTCCTACTCATTTGATCTTCATGGCTTGAAACCGGACCCAGGTACTAATTTCGTACCACATACTGTAGGATGTGCTGGTGCGACAAGAAAATGTTCTTTGAATCCTTGAATCCAGAAACACACTGCTATTATTGCAAACAAAATTAGACCAAAATTAAAAACAGTGGTTCAAGTCAAGAGCCTGACTGGTAAGATGTTTATTGAAAACTTATTGGAATGAAATGAATTTGCACATATTGAGCCTGGAACGACCAAAACCTTAAAGTTATTGCCCATACAACGACATAGATCAGAAAACAACTTATATTAGATAAATACCAAGTAAAGTGTTTAAAATAAAGAAGATATGACTGTTTTAATTCTATCTGATGTGTCCAGAGAAATGTATGAACATGTGAACAGAAAATGGTTTGTAAAATACCCAGGTTTGAAAAAATGCAAATAATTATTTTTCTACACCAGAACTATTCCTTCATGTTAGCCAAAAAATCCATGTAAAAGCTGTTCATCTTGAAAAAATGAAATCATAGTCTCTGCTAATCATTGTAAAGTACAAACACATTTTAATAAAATGTAGCGCAGCAAAAGGAAGCAGGCTTCTCGACTTGTGAGAATAATAAATCAATTCTGGGCATCCTTTGCACCCCTGAACTGGATGTTATTCTCAAAGTTCATTTGGAACCTTCAATTCTGAGAACAAGTATTGATGTAAAACACTGATCACTGAGCACTTTATTTCTACTTTCTATTTCCCGGGGGGGGGGTTAAGAGTGATAAACATAAGATAAGATAATACTTTTATTGATCCCCATAGGGGAAATTCGGGTGTTGCAGCAGCAATAATAAACATGAATTCCATCCCTAGAGTTTTTTGAGGGGAAAAAGTCCATAGATGAATCCGCAGAACCTGGAAAGACCAGTCATCGATGGTGCATTATTAGGTCTCCCAACATTTGTTGATTTCTATGCATTTGGCTTGAGATGCTTGTCTCGCTGGGGCATTATCCCCAGAGAGAGCTCCTCCACGGCGTAACACAGCAAACATCAGCATCTGCTGCCCTTTCTGATCCACTGCTTGTCTCCTGACTCATCAAGACGTACTGTACGAAGGCTCCCTCCTGTCATAATACATCGTCACAACAAATAGAGAAGAGTCTCGAGGCTGATGAAAATTTGATAGAAATCTTCAGGTTCTGGGCGGAGGCCATGAGGCAGTAAGATATATTTTAGAAAGCAGATTGAATTCTCTAGGGAAAAGAATTTGGCGTATCATTAGAGGAGCAGGAAATGGATAAGACGTGTTAGGGTTAGGAAGAGATGGAAGGAGGAGAAGGAAGAGACCTAGAGGACCTTCTGTTCATGATTGGACAACCAAAAAGTACCAGCATATGAAAGGATATCATACAGAATACAGGACAGAAGTGTCTGAAGAATGTGACTGACAATTTCTGGGTTTTTTTAATTTACTTTTGATACTGTAATTTACACTGCCACCTCATAATGTGATTGACCTACGTGTGTATGTGTGTGCGTCTGTGTGTGTATGTCATATGAATAGCTCAACAATAAAATTTGCAAGTCATAAAAGTAGAGAAAAACAATAATATCTATTTTCAAACAAATAATCTAAGAATTTGATACTTTTTTATTTGGCACGTTTCAATATTTGCATATCAGCTAAAATAAGCACGAAACAACCTCAAGCCTAACATATTGGAAAAATGTAACTGTCCAGGAAGTTATTTTCGTTATTTACTTTTGTCGATTTTGTAATTTTTTTTAGCTCATTTGCATGATAAAAGAAAGGGAAGTTACATGAATAAAGACGTGAACTGTCACTGGAATACTTTCAACACTCTCAAGAAAATGTCTACATCCAGAGCAATAATTAGTGTTGATTTATTTAATTGGTTCTCACAGAATTGGTGAAAACGATAAAATTCTCTGGAGGTGAAATGTATTACTGTTATTATTATTTTTGTTACTATTGCTATTGTTGTCATGAAAGTAGATGCTAAATAATGTTTTCCATTTCAACTTTCCCCAATAGGGACCCATAAAATATTATCCTAACTTATCTTCTTTTGAAACTAAAGCCTCTATTTAACCGGTGGGCTTTAATTGTCAGGCAAAACATCACACTTCTTCCACAGCTTGAATCAATTATTTTACTTACTTTATACTATACTAATGCCTTGTGGGGAATTCGTTCTCTGTATTTAACCCATCATGGATGAACCAAAATGAAACCTGAATATTAGTCATTTTTCCGTTTACTTACTCTGGATGAAGTGAGAAAACTGTGGATTCACTTTTTATTCTTCTGAATACATTTGTACAGAAAAACACATCTTTCAATCAACAACACATTGTCTTGATACCACTCAGTATTTAGGGGATCATATTCCTGGCTTTATCCACTGACACTTGTATATGAGAGTCTATAGAATTACGTGGAAGAAAAATTAACCATCAAACTATGAAGCTGTTCAGAGATGGGCTTTTTTGTGCAATTAATATTTCTCATGAAAACCCGAGTGCAACAGGTCAACATGATGGCACATCATCTCCACCAGCAATCAGAAACTGGGCAGCCGGGTATGTAGTTAATCTGAAACTGAAAAGCTGGCAGTTGCGCTGGGTGATCGAGAACACCTTGAAACCCTGAGTGTCTTTCCACTGTCTTCTCTACTCTACATGAAGCCAGGTGTCAGCTCAGTCGGAGGAGGGGATGTGTTACCCAACCTGCTCTGTTCCTTGTGGCGGCCCAATTTAGAGTTACATGTTGGGGAGGTCAGCCACAAAGGCATTGGCACCGGCACCAGCACCAGCAACAGCAACACTTCAGCTTCCCTGGAAGCTATTCTTCATCTTTCCCTCCCGTTTGACTAAGCTGCAACACAAAACCAATCAAGCATGACACAGGGTTTTGCGCAAAAACAGCTTCTAAAACAGTACTAGAGAAGGCAAGTCCCTTACATGCTGGAAGGTTGTCATGTCGACCACATGGGAGGAAACACAAGGGAACACAGACACATGAATGATTATCAGGTCAAAGCTGATCTACTGAAAGTGTACCATCTTGTAGAGGAAGGGTAAAATGCAGATACTTTGATGACATCCATCCAGTTCCAGCCTCTGGGCAGCTCCCCTTTGCTGTCTGGAGACAAAGAACATTTTGATGCTACAATTGGGATTGAAACCATGCAATGTGGTTCATAAAGGGCTGTTAATTCCACCTGTTGCAAAACAACAAGATATCAATTAAAATGTATTGAGTATTGATATGTTGCCTTAAAACATTTTGGACAGCTAGCTGGCACCCTGTTGTGATGTGTTGTGATGTGGTGATAACGGCACAAACGGTTCATCGAAAATACTATTAATCCAGTTGGGAAGAAGGTATTAGTCGTATAACCAAAGGTTAAATGTATCCTTCTGCTGTCCACATATGTAGTGATCGTGTGTATAGTGTGTGTACCCTACACTGAGACTAAATGTATCCCCAAGATGCATTCTGGCAATTCCTTGCTTATGTTCAACAAACAGTAGAATGTACTGTATCAATACAAAAGACGGGTGTCACCGCCACGGAAACGGACACTGCCTCTATCGCAGCGACTGATAATTCCATATGCTGCCATCCACAGCAAGGGATTGCATTTATAACAAAAAAAAAACAAGAGCTCTTTACGCGGGTGGGAAAAACGTTTTATCGCAGTTATCTTGACATAGTTTTGTGAACTTAAAAGTAGCCCAAAAGTTGAAAATGTGCCAGGTTTAATGTCGCAGCAGCTCGAGCAACAGCTCATTGTGGATCTGAGCAGGAGCAGACGTGTGGACATTCACAGTCCCTGGTCAGCAGTACGACAACTTGAAGTTCTTCATGTACACAACAGAGTGGCCATGCAAACAATGGAGTGGATTGTTTAACTTATATTACAGTGATTGAAAACTCTAAAATGCCAGAAGATGTGAGAACTAGTGAGTGGCACTGGGGGAAGAAATCCCAAACGAAAAGCTGGATCAGGCACAGCTGTTTGGTTAGGCTCTGCAGAGATTACATTTTGAGGAAGTATGTGTCAAGCTTCGCAAAAGGCTGTGATGTAGGGTATGCGCCGATTCACACCAAAGCTGTGCCTTGCACCACACTTTCATAAGTTAGGCCCTAGACATGGCTTTGCTGAGGAACCTCAGCAAAAAAAAATCCTTGCCGCCAGCAAGATGGCAAAATGTAGGCAAAGATAAACAGACAGAATTGCACGGCATGAAGTTAAAAGTAGAATTTAAGGCACCTATTCTGTTGATGATCCTCCTCTTCTGAGCTTTTGTCAGTTGCTCCTTCTTCTCCTTTTTCTTGGCCACCAAGGAGGATGACTTCACATCACCAGTGGACATTAATGTCTAAGAACAATAAATGGACAAATGTTATTAGATTTAGAGCTCGGCAACAAAGGTGCAAAAGACGGTTTGCGACAGTGAAACTGACCACAGCAGTAACAGTGGGCTGGTGATTCTCCATCAGGGCCTCCTGGTTCTCCTTGGCCCACTCGAATAGCGTGTACATCATGGCTGTACCCAGACTGGCTTCCACCTTCTCTTTCAGCTTAGCCAGGATCAGCTCCTTGGTCTCCGTAGAACTACACCACATTGACAGTGCAATAACATTATTTAGGGAAAGAAAAAGAAATGTTTTTTTTTTTTTTTTTTTTTTTTCAAATGATATAACAACTTTGCAAATGAAATGCAGACCATACGATGTTTTATACATGACTGATGGAGTCTCTGAATCCACATTCGGCATTCTTGGCTCTAGCACAGCGAAAAAAGGTTTTTACCCCAACCAAAATTGATGGTTGAATACAACAGAACAAGTAAGAAACAAGATAAAGTAACAATGATGTAACATAATATTTACAAAATAATATTTTGACAAAAAGTGCAAAAATGTAACAATTTATATTACAATTTGAAAACCAGGGATTTGTCAGAAATAGGGATACCTCTTTATTTTCTACACACTGATATTCTATATTTGCAAGTGACAAGTGTGTTAAGGAAATGTCTTTAACTACCTGCTGGTATTCACAAGATTTCATAGGCATTGAAATGAAATACAGCTTAGTTCAGTCACTCCTTTCACGGTATAATGTGACAAACAGTGAGCAGATAGTTGGGAAAACAGCCACTAACATTCTGTTGTTAAAGAAGGTATCAAGAGAGATGTTTGGCTCTGCCTCGGGGTACATTTCGGGCCATGTGACGTCCAGGATAAACGCTTTTGAGTCTTCCAGGTCTCCCACCTGTAATAGATCATTCATACACGAGTAGGTGCAGGATTAGACCGAGCAGATGGATCGGCGTGTTTCCATGTGAGGAGGACAACTTACTCACCCGAAACTGGAAAGAAACAGGACTGAGTTCCTTGAAACAGTCATCACCCTCATAAATGGAACGAAGAGCCTCCAGCTCCATCTTAGAAGCACAACGGAATGTCGGAACATTAATTATAAGCCCAGGGACAAAAGCAGTTTCTCTTTTACATTAGGAGCCTTGTCGGATTTTAAAGCGGCCATGCTAGCAGGTAAAACCGACGCTAGCTAGCCTGCGACCAAGTAGCAAATAATTACTACCTCCTGGTCCTCGTTTGCGGTCATGGTTCTTCTCTGGGATGTCAGAAGTGTTCTCGCTCCGGAGAGTTTATTAACAACTTGAAGGCCTGCGTCTACAGCCCATTTCGGCCATTGAGATGTTGCCCTTTTCCGGTGGCCCAACAACTCGCAGTGCAGAGGAAGAGAGAATTGCCATGATGCTTAGCGCATGCGCAGTAGCGAACCCCGGCGAACGTCGTGCTAACCTCTTCCTGCCTGGCGCCCGACTCAGCACGGCGAAACGGGAAGGCTAGCATCTCAGGGCCGGAGAAGCAGTCTTCACCGGGCTTAACGCTGCATTTTTGGCTGCCGCGGTGGTGTAGGAGACACCGCCGTGTCACGAGGAGCGGCACTCTTTGATTGTCATGGACAGTTATCTCATGCACCGTCATGACACACGAATCAACAGCTCCCCGGAGCTAAACGTTCAGGCTCTGCTCAGGCACAGCCTCACGCACCAGCCGCGTCCGTTGGGGTGTACACAGGTGTACGCTTGTCCGCAACAAGCTCAGGGAGGAAATGTAAGGTGAAAGTGCTTTCCTTACATATCACCATCGAACGGTTTAGACTTGTGGTTCTTTTCAGTGTCCCAATAAACCACGCGGAACGGTAAGCAAAGTAACCAAAGGAAGTAAGTCAAACTAACTGCGCTCACCCACAAACCTGGCCGTGGGGGTTCAGGAGCGTCAGCTGCCTTCATGAAAAACATTCATCCCGCTGCAACTAAGCATAGCTCGAAAAGAATAGTTAGAAGTCGGAGACTCCAGACTAAATCTAAGGGAGAAAGCAGGTGGTTTTTTTTTTTTTTTTTCCTGCGTGCATTTGTTTTCTGTTTTCAAAAAAGAGCTATCAAAATTTATGAAGATTTATGATGACTACGACAACAATAATAACTATTGTTGTCGTAGTCCTTGCATTACGCCCTCTTCATGTGATAAAACCTTGTCAAATGTTTTCCATGAATTACTCAAGATTGGATTAAAATGACCTGGATGTAAAAAAGATTGGTTTTGTTCACCTCAATTCTAGAATATTATATATTCATTACGGAGGGTACATATACCGACGTTCCCGAATGTTCGGGGGATGAATTCTTATGTTGGTGTGTCTACTTCCTACAGTATGAACACCTCCACAACTCCGTCGTCATGTTTCCTCGTCGACACGGCACGTCGGTGACCCCGACGTGATCACGTCTGATAGCGAGGAAATAGGCGATTCCACCTCGGCCGCGTCGCCCCATCTCGCACAGCCAGCCCTGCCCACCACGGCCGACGGGCCGCTTGTTTTTCAGCAGGCGGAGAATCGTGTCGGAGGAGACAAGGTACTTTTCGGTACATTTAGTCCTTTATCTTATATTTCTATGTGGCAGTTATTTATTCGTCTTATAGCAAAGCTTTATTTTATATGTCTTTATTCTTATTACTCTCCTTGGGTTAGAGTTAGGGTTCATTTGTCATGTCTTCATTTCATCTATATTTATCTTTTCTTATCATTACATCTTCTTTTATATTATTACATGCAGTCTCGACTCTCTTCTCTTTACTCTTGTTTCTCCTCTGTATTCACTTTCTCTTTTTGTATCATCTTGATTCACTCTTCATCATCATTTTTGTTATGATTACATTCATATAAATATATTTCATGTTATTCCGATTGTCATTATTTCCACTTGATCTCGATTGTCTTCTGTCTACTCTTCTCTTCTCTTGACTCACTCTTTTTCCCTTTCTCTTGTCCTTGTGTACTCTTTCTTATTGTTTCTCTTTTCTTATTCTAATTCTATGTCTTTATTTTATACTTATGTAATACTTCTTTTTATGTCATTATTGAAATTGTTACTTATTTAATTATTCATTTCTTTATCTTTTTATAGTTATTTACTTAATCACTTGTTTTCCATTAATTTTATTCTTAATTTTATATTTCTATATTTCTTTAGCCATCTAATAGTTACATTTATATATATGTGTGTACTTAATTGGAAGCAATTGCTGGGGTTACCAGTGCCCCGCCGCTACAGAGAGAGCCATTAACCCCGAATTACAATCACTTCAACTGACCACTCTCATTTTTCTTTTTTTTTCTTTTTTGAAATTGACAACCAGGGGTGCCAGGGGCCCCCTCTTCTTGCGGCTACACACCAGAGGAAGCCATCATTTGAGTTAAATTCTAATTTCTTATTCTTTTTATTTTTATTTTGATTCTTTACTCTTGTCAACCACCAGAGGGAGACATACTTGGAAATAATATTTTTATTTTTTCATTTTCTTAAAGTTTTTTTCTTCTTTCCACTTTTCTTCCACTCGATGAAGGCATCGTTTGAACTGTATAATTATTTTTTTCCCCTTTTTTCTCGCCATCGGGGGGACCAGGGGCCCCCTCTTCTTCTGAGTGACAACTCAAGGGAGCCATAGTTCTAATTATTATAATATATATATTTTTTCAATTTTAATTTTAATTCTAATTCTAATTTTTCCATTTCAGTTTTAATTTTTTTTTGAATGATGTCATCTTCTATACACACGGCATGACATTTGTACACTTTTATTCTTTTCATTATAATTTTTTTTAATTTGTGCTATTACTATTCCCTTCCAGCTTGTTCCACCGGGCCTCCTGTGGGTGGCGGTCGATTATGGGATCCAGCTGCCAGTGAAGCAGCAGCAGCAGCAGCAGCAGCAGCAGCAGCAGCAGCAGCAGCAGCAGCAGCAGCAGCAGCAGCAGCAGCAGCAGCAGCAGTCGGACTGCAGTCAACTCAACAATTGTGGGCTGAAGATAAAGGGAGCCTGTTGCAGCCCATAGATTCCCAAGACTTACGTCTCATCTGTCTTCACAAATGCTAATGCAAATGAATTCACACACGTGTATCTTACTCTTGTTATGACTTAGTTATTCTTCTTTCTGCTAATTTCTCTTGAATGTTTTCTTTATTCACGACTTGTCTCTTTCTCTATTACATCTTCTTTTATATTTTATTCTAAGTGACACTTGTTTATTCCACGTTATTGTCTCAACCAACCTTTTGTCTTTTTTTTTCTCAATTCACCTTCTTTATGTTTCTTCTCGTAGAAGTTGACAGTTCTTGGAGTAACTCACCGCTCTGTCTTCCACATTTCACCACAACACTTGTTCTTGTTGATGCTATCCCCAGAGCCGATGGTTTTTTCCTAAACCGAGCAGTTTGTTTGACACGTGTCAGCCTAAGCTTTGTCGCATGTCTCATATGTGTAATCCTAACCGCGCTCCCCTTTCTTTCACCATACATTGTTCAGTCATGTTTTGAATGTGTCACTCTTTGTTTCATCACACACTGGTCCATGTTCATCCACTTTGGTCAAGCCAACTGTCAGTAGTGTTGAACAGAGTACATGGACTCGACATGTTTTCTTCCATGTGATGACATTGTTCAGACCATGTGATGACATTGTTCTGATGGATGTTTCACTTTGACGGTTTGTTTCATGATACACTGACACGTTGTTCTCAAATGCTATGAAACATTGTTCCGACAGGTGTGGAATGACACACTTTAATATTTCCCTTTGAACAACAATGTATCAAGAAACAATGTTTTAACACATGTGACTAAAACATTTGGAGACCGGTGTTAAATGACACCAAGTCAAATGTGTCCAGTTCATTGTTTCACAAGACTGACAAATGTAATGACATATTTTGAATGTTAAATTGATTTAATCTCCACATTTGGCCAAATGTCATCCCCT
>CAAKHD010007131.1:0-10000 GCA_901007705.1 Fistularia tabacaria
ACTTATGAGCAACGGTGCTTTCAAAAACTTTTGGGGAAACCAGAGTGGATGTACAGCTGAGCGAGCAAGTGCGCAGGGAAACGGAGCTCCACAACAAAAAGGTGAAGAAAAATAGGGAAATCTTTAAAAGACTGATAGACTGTGTCATAATTTTGGGCAAGCAGGAACTTTCATTTTGGGGACAAGATGAAAGCGCTGGATCTAAAAACAGAGGAAACTATGTGGAGCTTCTTTCTCTCATTGCTGAGAGCAACACGGATTTACATTTCCGCCTTTCCACTAATAAAGTGTTTTGTGGGATGTCTGCTTCTGTCGAGCGGACATTTTCAGCCCCAAAGCGAATTAAAACTTATGCCAGAAACACGACAGGGCAGACTCGACTTTCACCATTAGCTTCGATGGCGATAGAAAAGGACTTCTTGATGGAACTGAAACGCTTGGATAATCTGTACGGCAGAGTAATTAAACTCTTCTTGAGGAAAGAAAGGAGGATTGATTTTGTGTACAAATAATCAATATTTTTGGTGAGTAAAATGTTGCTATTTTACTAAATAATATTGCAATTTTATGAGGTTATTGTTGATGCCTTTTTTTAATGTGTGTAGCAGCTGTAGCTGCGGTAGAAGGAGACTTGTGCACCCCGGGTTTGTTTCTTCAGTAAAGGCATTTATTTTGGCTACACGAGTTGTCTATCTGCGATGAAACGGCTCTTTATACTGCATTTCTGTATAATAAGATGGTTTTATAGCCATAAAATAGTTATTGAGGGATGGATTGATTCAGACGGAGAAGGCCTAGACTGAAGGCCTAGGCGTGAAATGCGCGGCCTGCCACTGAATGATTGAGATCACAGGCTGCAACCTCATGATTAGTTCCAATGTTGGTTAATCCATTGATTGTGTCTTGATCAGTATCTAAATATCAGAAAAGGGCGACGAACGGCACACAGACACACAGAGGCAAATTCTTCGCTCTTGTAATAAACTTTTTAGCTCCTTCAATCATGATAAAAAATCTGTGGTGCAATGCCACTCTGCCAAAGTCAATGACTGGTTTCCAAAACAATTAAAGAAATGTGTGCAGCCCTATACTGACATATATCGATTTTTAAAAAACAAAATTATTCATTTGAATTATATATTTGTATTTATTATATTTCATATTTATTATATTAATTTATATTTATTATTTTATATATTTATATTTATTGCAAAGTTTTGCCACAACACCAGGGGTATTACTCAGAGGAAATCGCTCTCATCCTGTGCGAACAGGCCAAACCCAACAGGGAGTGGAGTGAACCAAGGTTTGTCATCAGACTGCCCAGAGTGTGGAAACCTTTGAAAGTACAGGATGTTAACCTCTTGAGGAGACACTGCTCATCGCTCCACCTAATGACAAAAGGGCATGAGTGGATGTGGGTTCCTGAGTGATTTCTCAATCAGAAGGTTACAATTCACTGTCACATCTTACTATTTCCACCACAGACACACGTTTCAAGTCTTTCTTAGACTAAACCAGTTTTGAAGATTTGACAAACAAACAAATGCAAAGTTTTTTCGCTAAAGTCAGAAATTAAGAAATTATACAGAAAATTTGTAATTATGTTTTTTTTTACCTGCCCTGCTGCAATTATTTTCAATCTTTAAGCATTAGTTTTGGGTAAAGTATTTTTGACTCCACAGGGAATCACCGGACGCACACAGAAGCTATTAACCACAGTATAGAAAGATAATTAAACACACTGAAAATAAATGCAGTCTAAAAGAAAGTCTGCCAGCCCCCGCCATACATTGACTTAAACAAAATAATTATGTCCGACTTTAGAAATTCGACTGAAACAAAATATTGAAAATTATATATATATATATATATATATATATATAAAAATTATAATATATATCAAATTATACATACATTATAGTGTAAATAGAGTATATATATACACACACAAGTATATATGTGTATTTATATATATATAACAGTAAATGTTTTTAAACTTGACAAATGACACGTGCTAATGCGGTTATCCAGTGCTTGTGGTCAAATGACTTAACGTTGAGATTTTATTTGAAATGAATGCTTTAAAGTCTTTCAATGCCAAATCTTTTTTTTTTCTGCACCAACAATGTTGATCAAAAGTTCTTGTGATAATTTGTGGCTATTACAATGGCTGTTTGTTGTTGGACGGATATAGAGGTGTGGTTGTGCCCCTTGTCATGCTATTGGCTGCTGTAAAACGCCGATCAACATCTGCATCAACCTCCCAAGCTTTGTCATGGAATTTTTTTTTAAATGACTAAGGCACAAATAACGATGTGCTTTTCCAAAACAGGAAACAACCGCTGCTTTCAAACTAAATCCCCAATTTGTAGCATCCAGGTGAGCTGAGTGGGGAAGCTAATTGTATTTACGATGAGGCTTCTTGCCAAGGAAAACATTGACGTGTCAAGGTGCGTAATCAAATTGCAATTAGAAAATCTCCTCCAACCTCCACAAACATTGCTTCCCATGCAAAATGGGTTCAAACCTTATTTTTTCCCCTTCCCTGATGAACCCCTTTCACACTCAGATCCCTCTGACAAATCACCATCTCCCCTTTCCCTTTTGTCGCACTAATAGGTAACATTATCCCATATTAATGGCGCCGCCGGCAATACGCTGCTACTAGGCAAGCAAACGGGTGACTACAGATCAGCGGGGTGAAGCAGGCAGATCATTAACCATAATTACCTCCAGCTAATCCACTTCCAAGCGGTACAAAATAAACAGCCGGGCCCATTAGAGGAGCTGACTGTCAGCCTGCAAGTGGCCTGTGGCTCCTTTGGCAGTGATCTGAACCCACATGGGGATAAGAGAAAAGGTTGGATGGGGGGGTGAGTGATGGCGAGCTCCATAGTCTTCCACCTGATTGGAGAGGAGGGGGGTCAGAAAGGAAGGCAGTGATGTTGTGACTGGCTACAACATGCTGGCAGAGCTGGTGCTTTTGTTTTCCTTCCCCTCCTCGCCTCCCTTTCATGTACCCAGATGGTGTTCATTTTGACCTGCTTTGTGTCCCCCCTCACACACACACAAAACCTCCGCCACCCAACCACCCCTCCCCATTGCCCTCTCCCATTTCCACATCCCATTCATTCGCCTGCAGGCGTTTTTTTTTCTTTTTTTTTCTCCACCCCTCTCGCGGTTCACTCTAAAATACCCGCTCTTCATCCGTATAATCGTGTCATGTCACACGATTAAGCTCATTTCACTTTTGTTTGCCGATGATTTATTTGCAGCGAGTTTAGAATTCAGCCCTGAGGTGGGTAGCAAGCTTTGTGTGATCCTGTGGTGAATGTCCAATGAGGTGATCAACAGTTGCCCACAACCTCTCACACACACAGATACAAGCACGTGCTCATGTGCAAAACAAACATTTGCTTTATTTTAGATTACACTGCAGCCGACAAGTAAATTCAATTCAATTTGCGCTGCCGTTGTGTGGTGACAAAGAATAGCCGAGGAGCTTTACATCATGTGACCAATCAAAACGGCCGCCATGAAAACGTCTGATGTGTGTGTTTACACGCACACTGACACGGCAGTCGTGACAGGGTATGCCGTGTGGCCAGATTAGCCACGCGGAGTGGATGGCGCAAAAGGTGTCCTACGTCAGATTAATGCTACTTAGGTTACTACTTTAATTTCACAATTACAGATCTTAGATCAAACAGACAATCGCTTGAGTTTTAGTTTCATTTTAAATATGGCCCACTGCAATATTTGTACATTCAGTTTTTTTGTTCGATTAATGATTAATAAGAATTCATATCTGTGTGATTTTGCGATTTATAGATTGTCAATATCAATCAATGCAAATTTAAGAGCAGGCTAGCAGGAGATTGAGAAACTGTCAATGTGAGATTGTTTTTTAATCATATGAAACAGCTTGAGGCAATATGTTAACTCTCGCCGACTCTCAATCAGACTTTGAAGAAACTCACTCTCCCTTAAACGTAAAGACAGGACAGTCAGCGATCAGTCGCTGCATACATAGCATGTTGGTTTGTTGGTTTTATGATGACCATTTTAATCCCGCATGACCCTGATTTCATTTCTATGACTTCATGTGAAATTGAATGACCTTTTTTAGCAGTACATATATATATATATATATATATATAGTATATTTATATTATACCTTCTATCCCCACGATATCTGATAACACAATTGACAGTTTTGAGAGTACCATTGTCTCCCACCCCCATCTGTTGTACAGAACGTCGATGAAAAGTGATTTATAATAATAAAAATGATAAAAATTACAAATAATAATACGATTTACTCCAAAATATAATAATTTATGATCTATAATAATAAAAGCTATTACTGCTATTATTATGACCTAAAATACTATTCTGTTTATTTTAAGTCATGTTATCTCATAAGGTGACAATGTGACAATGTACCATCTATCTATCTACCTATCTATCTATCTATCTATCTATCTATCTATCTATCTATCTATCTATCTATCTATCTATCTATCTATCTATCTATCTATCTATCTATCTATCTATCTATCTATCTATCTATCTATCTATCTATCTATCTATCTATCTATCTGTTATTATCATTATCTAAATATATAGTTGTTACTGTACAGTTCAATCACTGAATTATACTCTTTTGGGGTACCATCATGGAGGTTTGGGTGACAGGTTTGGATGGGAGTTGGAAGAGGTCAGGGGACGGGGGTGAAATTGTGCTCATCCAGTCATTTGTTATTGGATTTTGCATGATTCTAAAAACCAATAAAGTCATTGAGATAAAGGAAAAAAATAAATTCCATTAAATGTCTCACCTGATGGCTTTTGTATGGCAGGAACTGCTGTCATTTGCCTTAATGGGCGGTAGTAAGTGGCAGGCTGACGGGGGGAAGCTGTTGACATCATTACAAATCACGCAGACTTATTATTCTGGATGAAAACGACATACAGTTTCCCTTCGCTCTTTTAGTCCTTCACGCTCTACTTGGGAAATACCAGGGACGACCTACCATTCTCGTCTGGCTGACTGGCTGACCAGTAGCTGGAGAATTGATCTCTGGCCCAATTCCAGCTGATAGCATGATACCTGTTGTGGTTTTGGTGAACACAGGATGATTGGCTCTGAAAGGGATAAAAAGCATCAAACTGAAACAAAGCTCATCGCCGTCATCATCTTCGGCGGCGGAGTAACTCGCAGAAGGAGAAAGAGATAGAAAATTGAATTTATACACAATTAGAGCCTCTCCCTCATAAGGAAATCTGAAAGGGGACTCTTCAGGCGTTGTTCATTATTTTCTTTGAAACGCCAGGCTTTTGACACAAGGAATTCAAATCATCGGGTGCAGGGGTTGGACTTCATTATGAATCCGCGGAAAGCGAGAACAGCCCTGCCAAAGGCTTTTTGAATCAGTGCAAGCTCGCAGCTGATGTGAAGAGAAAAGAGAGACCGAAGAGGATGGGGGGCAAATGACAAATTGACTGATTTAATTCGAATGCTAACTGGTGTGAAGGCCAGACAGAGGCGTTGAGCCCATCCCATGATTTTATCGCTTGAAGCGGAAGGTTATAAACATCCACGGGAGTTTTTTTGTCCAGCTGGAAGACATGGACAGGGCAGTCTATGGATTCCCATCCTTCTCACGGCTCAAGATGTCAAAAAGGGAAGCAGCAAAAACTATGCAAATCTGTTGCACTGACTCAACAAAATACTGCACTGTAGTACGCTAATTATTACATCCAGTATAGAGTACATTTGGAAACACATTGTCCCAAAGCTTGTGTTCTGGCTTCGAGGGCAATGCTGTTTTATGATTATATAATCTGTGCCACGACCCTATAGATCACATCCTCTAGTGGTCTGGATTATCCACAGTTTCAAGTCTAGAGCCGAGACCATATATATATATACACACACAAACACACACAGACACACACACACACACACACAGACACACAAATACACCATACACACACAAACACACACACGTATATATAGTTTTTTCCCACGACATATTCATGACGAATTTACAATATTGTTAGTATGAAATAAAACTGAATTCAAACTAAAAGAACAAATGGGAATGCAACATACAATCAAAGAGAAAATCTGAAGGAAAAGATAACTTTCAAATCAATCAGTCAATCAATGAATCCGTTTTTTGTTCTATTGTAAACCTATCTTTGTTTTTCTGTGTGTATACCCTGGATATTCTAACCAAATACAACCAAATCCGATACACAACATCTCCTTTCTGTGGGCGGGATTAATATATGTGGTGTGGTGCTTGCCAAGGAAATGATGGCGGAGCTTTTGTTCAAGAAGCACCAACAAACAACAACTAACTGTTAACGTCCGGAATACATCCCTGGCTTAACCACGCCCCCTAGCCCCTAGTCCTGTAGTTTGAGAGGCTGCGTCCCTTAGTGTCCGCCACAATGATCTCTTTAAAGATAAAATAAAATGAAATAATTGTCAATTAATGAATTGATATAGTGCAAAAATGATCCTTAAACACTCTACCGCCAAAACCCGCAATGAATTATGGGAAATACCAAAAAGGTTAATGGATCAGGTCGTTAATGGATCAGAGTTGCAAACTGTAGAAACTGTGATGAAACAAGAATGACAACAAAAAAACAAACCAGAGCAACTACCTGCTGAACTGCTTGTCATGATAAAACACTATTTTACTGCCCATCAAACTGTTTTTTCAACAATTGTTTCTGCAAATGTGGTGTGAAATCAAGGGGCTACTTTTAGCCTGAAAATTCAAGGGTTTTCATTTCATCAAGTGGAGAAATACTGCAATGACATGGTACTACTTTAAGCCAAGTGATGGATATGAAAAGTTTTGTTGAGCATTAAATATGGTTGAATTGACAAGTTTTGACATTCCTCTCAGGGTTAAGTCTGTCCAGGCCCTCAGAAAGAAGAAGCTCACAGCCCAGAATATCCGAAGTAAAAGTTGTATAAGTGAGTTTGTTTTGATTGAGAACATTTCCGATGACGTCTGAGCCGCCCTCCGAATCAAAGGGAACATTACCGATTATTTACGGCCTCCCCTTCAACAACATCTGACCGCTTGGCGCAGCAGCTCAGGGGGAGAGGAAGCCAGTCCCACCAAAGTAAGTGATCAGACGCGATCGCCAATAAATTATTTGGCCAGAGGAAGGGCGGTCCGAAAATAGGAACTGAAGGCTCAACATGAGAAAGCGCCGATTCGGTTTCACCCAACAGGTGCTTTGGACTCAAGTTTCCTGAACGCATCCGCGTTTTACTTACTTTGAACAACACCTGCTCTTGTAAATTTCTTTTCTTCTTCTTCTTCTTCTGCTTCTGCTGCTTTGACTTCTCAGGAAGAAGTGATCCTGTTTCCAGCAGTAACCCTGCTAAAAGCCACCCAACCCAAGAACAACCGGGAAACATTAACCGGCCGCTCCGCTAGCCACTAATGGATCGGACCCATTTCATCAGCAATCTGACATTTAATGAAAATATATTTTATCTTCCTGTGCCAGTTATCGGAATGTCCTCCCTTTTCCGAGAAATGGTCGCCCTGGGACTCTTTTGAATCAGACTTTTTTTTCCTCCCCCCCTTCCGACTGGCACCTGTACGCCAATCATGCTCTTGCAACCGGGCCGCAACCACCCGTTGGTGATTTTTATTTTGTTTTTTTTCCTTCTTTCCCCTTCCCTCTCTCTGCCTTCAATATGGTACGTAGATTAATAATTCATGGCCAGTTATTAGGGCCAGTTCAATAGATCTGCTGATGGAGGGTCGGCGCTCGGCGAGCGTGCCCGGAGGGATGCTGCATGTTGTTGTGTCAGCCCCCATCTGCCAGAATGCAATAAGGCAAACAATGGAGGCCTTGATTTCCACCAGCAGGCCCATAATCTTTAAATGGCTATTAGCTGAAGAGTGCAACCAGTCAATAACCGACAAAATCCTTTTAAAAGCATCTCTCTCTCTCCCTCTGCCTTGCTCTCTCACTCACCATTCCTCTTAATCTTTCTCTCCCTGCCCCTCGGTCCCATTCTTCTTTCTTGTAGCTGGTCACACTGGGACACTGCGGAGATACGAACTCTAATCACGAAAGTTTTTTTTTTGTCGTTTAAAGTCTTCAATGGTAGAACTAGAGGAGCCAAGGCCGGCATTCGTTTTCCAATCTTCTCGCAAATCACCGCACTCCATCAAACCTCGAGATGTGAGGAGATGGTGGGGTTGACCTTGCATGGCCCGGCCAAATACACAGCACTGTCCCCCTGATGACCATACTGGAAGAACTCTTCTTTCCCCGCAAAAAACACCTTTTCTGAAAGGTGACAGTTCTGTGTGATTAATCAGCAGATATAACACGCTGTGTCATGTTTATATCTTAAAAGTTAGATTTGTGATGCTTTCCTTGTAACATTAGAAACATTTAAAGAAATGTTTTATTTTTTAAATTTACTCTTTCACTCCTGTTGTTTATTTGCCTGTCTACTTCATGGCTGTTGATTCTGCACCCGCTCGCGTAGGCGAAAATAAACAAGACATATATTGTGAATGTGGGTTCTTTATCACTGTGCCTCCCTGGGCGCTGTTTAAACTCCCCGTCTCGTCACATGACCCGTGTTAGTTATCGTTAACGGGCATCTGTGAACCCTATTTTCTCTCAGATAATTTCATTTCTATCATTGTATTTTCCGTATTTTGTTAATGGATAAGTCATCCTTTTGTCATATCCTTTCAAAATACGGCCCAGTCCCACATCTTGAAAAAGGGCAGCTGCTTTCCCTCTGCCATCGTATAGATGATATATTCCTCCTTCAGCCATCCATCACCAGCAATGGACCTTGAAAGGGATTGAATTACTGTTTACATGGATGGGATTAAATTGTTTTTAATATACAATGTTATGAAAGCAATAACCCCTTCCATAGCTGCAATCATACCTTAATAAATATCATATTCATTAGTGTCACGGAATATTCCCTGTTTCCAATCTTTGGTCGTCAACGGAGATGCTACCTGAGCTGCCGAGGCTGCAGCGAAAAAACGCTCTGTTGCACATAGGTGAGCAGGAGGTAACAATCCGATGGGTCGGCATGGCTGGCCAGCGGGACCTGGTTCAGCACCAAGCCCTCTTTATTTTAACCCTGACATGGGGATTTAAATAAACACACGCACACACCGGTGTCTTGCTGCTGACGTGGGATCTCAGAGGCAGAGGGCAGGGCATCAGTGTTTGAAGCTTTTGGTCATGAAAATTCGGGTGCGGAAGAACCTGGTTGGGGTTGAATACTTATTTGTTGTACATGCAAATAAACATATACATACTAATAAAGATAAACCATAGCGTCAACACTCTGCCTGAAAGTATTATTTATTGAGTGTTTTTTTAAATATAGATAAATACTATACAACAATGAGTCTGCAGTGGACATTTAGCCACATTCGCAACAACTTGATTACTGGACGACATTCGGGGTGGAGGGGCTGATGGGAAATAAGATGTGATCGAATGGAACGGTGTCCTGCTCTGGGGTAAAAGCTTGAAATCCGCTGGGCTTTATGGGCCTGCCATCTTTCCACCCTAAGGCGGCTGCTTTCAACCTGACCCAGAGACACAAAACAAACAGCGTATCACGTTTCCATTGTAGTTGAAATTTATGACTCCTGCATCACGTGTTGACTTTGAAAGACTCCCTCTGAACAGCTCTGGATTGAATCCGTCACGGCAAGAAATTAAATGAATAAATAAATAAAACACTTAGAGAGAGAACACTTTTATCCTCCAAGGTGACGGTGGGATTCAGTTTTGGTTGAGCGCCCACAGGGAAACATAACAGTTCTTCAACACGCCAAAAAATATTTGCCTTCGAACCAGATCAACCAAACTCACATAGGGTGACTTTAATTCTACCATGTATCACACTTTTGATACAAATTTTTAGTGATTTTCTAAACAAAGAACATTTTCTCAACAA
>CAAKHD010007131.1:19364-34132 GCA_901007705.1 Fistularia tabacaria
AGGGGGAAGTGGTGGAGGGTGAGATAACGAACGGTCGGGGGGGTACCGCATGACCTCATTTACTGCAGCCATTAGTTCTGAAGTAATGCACAAGCTGCTGTTCCAGGTAGGAATGCGCCTCATTTGTCAAACTCAGATGAAAGGTTCTGCAAGTCAAGGATCCATTAAGAGCTCATCGCAGGAGTTCCCTCTTTCAGAATATTAGATGACAGCTATTTGTTTTAAGCATCTGACAAAGTAAAGATATGATTGACTCCTGTCTCGAAAGGCAAAAGTTTTATGTCCAAGGCCGGACTGCTCCTGCCGGCATCAGCTGTTAATGTAATGACTGCTTAAGGCTCGCCAATCTCTTCCTTGGGACCGAAAGCACAATTTATTTCTATTATTAAAAGGGCTTTGATTTTGCAAAACTGCACCGCTGTTCTGGAACCTTGTTCCGATCTTTTCCTTTTTTCCAGTTTTGCTCTCTTGAAGAGGCAAACTCATAAAACACAAAAAAATGTGTGCGTGCTCAGCAGCCATGCATTGGCCAAAACAGCTGGAAGCTACTACACACAGTCAGAGTTTCCTTTGGTTGGGTGAGGCAGGACGTAAACGTAGATAGATAGAGCATCACCGGCAAATAGTTTTATGACTTTCTCTTTCCCCGCTGATAATGTCATTGGTCTTTAAAATGTTGGTTGTTATCATGTCATGATGATGCTTCCAGTCTGTTCCCGCCTGGTGGTGAGTAGGTCCTTATTTATCACCGATAAGCCGCTGCTAGAATAGTGACAAACTCTAGGCTTAAGTCCCTCAGGCAAGAGAAGGAATACAATATTTGCCAAATTCAATAGACAAATAATCAGGATTAGAAAAAAATTTTGGTGTTCTGTCAAAGCGAAGGCAACCCAAATTAGACGAGATGACCCGCATATCAGATTGCTGTCAAGCTGTCTCTTGACAGCTTGAAACTGAAGTAATGCTGAAGCCAGGTCATCTTTGATACAATGTGTCTGGTAAAAGCTACAACAAATGCCTTGTTGTAAAGTAAGAATCATAACTGGTCCAATTGATCAGATCAGGGATCTGAAATCTCCAGCAATGATTGTCTGGGTACGTCTATTTCCAAAAATGTGTGGGTTTTAATGTTCGGAGACAGCTGTAGTTTTTAAGAGTGACCTTGAATGACTTCAATGAAAAGGACTTTGGTTTTCGCAAAGTAAAGCGCAAAGTCTAATTTACCATCAGCCACCATTCCTTTCCTTTTTTCATGGAGAGCATCCGTCTCTGTCAAGTGGTGGTTGGCGGCAGTGTAAATAGCTCAAACCAAATGCTTTGAGATATGGAAACGTCACAGCTGCTGCAGGCCAGTGTCAAAAGCCTCCAGTCAGGGATGCTGACAGGTTAAAGATAAGCGAGTTCCCCCGTTCACTTACCCCAAAATGTAGGGCTCTTTGACAAGGGAACCTAAAAATGTTAAAGATGATGAATCTTCAGAAGTCTCCAGTTTATTTTTCTTACATGTCGCCATTGGCAAATATTCTTATTTCTTTCATTATCCTGTCAGTTATTGGGAAAATTAATACAATATTTAAGATTGAATATTGGGATTAGTATGGAATAGAACTTGTATATAGCACATGATGTACATTTCACTATAAAATTATGAACATATTTGTGTTCGCTATCCCGGTTAAGTGACGGTGTACTTAATACAACATGAGAGCCGTTTCAATCAGCTCACCGCCAGCGTACGCCGGTCTTTATGTCAAATGAGAGCAGCAGCTGTAGTTTCTTGTCAGGTATTTTTTCGTCTTTATTCCTTTGCAAAGCATCTCTTTGTTTAATCCGGCCGAAGAAAAATGGCTCTTGTCATTCTTTGGCTATTAAATAAATTGGATTTATTTCAGGCCTGTCGGCAGCTTCTCGTTGGACGTAAAAATATCAACAATGGCTTCAACGTTACAATAAAAATTCAGAATCGCTCATCTGGTCTGAAAGAACCCGACCAAGGATACGAAAGTAATTGCGATCCTGGAGAACCCCAAAGACACCATAGAAATCTCCTCTTGAACATTTCATGTTTCTCTTCTTTCCACTCTCCTTGCTGGAGTCGGCCATTAAAGTGTTCATGCTGTTCACTTTATCACTCTTATGACTCCCCGCCCCCACCCCCCACTCCTGTCTTTGACATCAAGGCTGACCCCCCCCCCCCCGCAACTAATTCATCATCCTTTATAGAGACTAATAGGCTGGAGGTGACACGGCGGAAAGCCTCCGATGATTCCAGGCTGCTCTCCTCCACTTGGAGCGAAGGCTTTACACTCTCCTACAGGTCACTGCAATATTAATTTGTTCCAATGGTAGCCTTTTTTTTAAACTGGCTTTGAAGGCAAAACTGCAAATCTCCTAAACGAGGATAAGAGCACCTGCCTCTTTCCACCAATCATACTTATCTGACTCAGTAACATTATGGGAATTTATAGAACATCTCTTCGGCAGTTCATGACAACCAGTTGCAAACAAGAAAGCAGCGAGCAGTTGAGCCAGAGTACTTCCAGATATTTCCAAGTACATTTTCTGGGGTTGAAATTAGTTCCTTTATTTTCAAATAAAGGAATTTATGAAAGGCCCTACTGTCCAAAGAAACAAAACATATGGAGCCTTGCTTTCAAAGACCAGGTAGCGTCAGCATTTGCACTAAGAAAATACCATCTTGAATACTAACATCAAGGGGAAACATTTTGGACGCGGACCAAGTCTTGAAAGAGCGGGAGGAGAACTGGTGGAGTTGTGGAGTGTCTCTTTGACATTTCATCCCATTTGTTCAAAAATAGAGAACAATATTTTTTTTAGATGGGGGATTGGGGAGCTGATTTCCCAGAAAAGAAGCACTATTACACACAGGCAGCGCTGACCAGAGGCTGCTTCTGTTTCTGCTCTATTTTTCAACAGCTTTTTTTCTTTAAACTCTAAATTTCCAGCAGAAGCAGGATGGACACGCTGGCAAAAAACAAACAAAAACAACCAAATCCTCAGGTTGTTAATCTGATTTGATCTGGCAGAAGAGTATTTATCGGTACTTCCTGGGGGTGGTGATTAAAACCGGGCCTTAAAGTGATGTTTTGGAGAAACAGCGACGGACCTGGTTTTGTCAGGATGATGCAATAAAAACAAAAGGCAGCACTGATTCATCCTCAACACCTGGGCAGGGTCGTCATAGGCTCCTGCCCCACCACGACATTGAGTTGTAGTTATAAGATACGATTTATGGATCATGATTGAATGTTTTACATCTGGTGTGAACGTTTTTCACAATCATCGAAGACAATTGTGTCAAACCTCCGTGAACCTGATGTGGGACAGTCATTGTGGGTATGGAGTCACCTGACTAAGCAACCATCCCCTTCCAGACAAACTTCGACCCAGTCGCCAGACTTTGTCACCTCCTGACGAACCAAGATTCACAGCCGATCTACTCGATCTATTATTCAAAAAGGATTTTGTCTGTGGAAGTAGAAGACACTCTGCTCGTAACGGTTGGGGCTGAGTCTGTTTTTTTTTTCCTTTTTTCGTAATGTTAATCTATTTTTAGCCTTTGGCTAACAGACAATGATGGACATGAAGACATGGGGCGCCGTTTTTGGCACCATTGCACAAATGTAGCCTACCTCCCCTCCTGGGGAGCAGTAGTCGCCAGTATGGCGGTGGCTGGCATGTTGGCTGGGGACTGACTCTGTTCAAGGGACCCTGACAGTTAGTTACCCTAATGAAGGTTAATGGAGGCAGGTTTTCCAGGGTTCTCCTGCAGCACCATGTAAAGTAAAGAAGGCTCAGACTAATTCCACCATTTCTCCGGAGGATCTTTACCGGGCAGCCAATAATGGGTCACGCAGACTTGAAGTGCCGCTGTCGTGCACTGACATAACCTCTCGTCTCTGCAGTATTTGTGTGGCACAAGGTTTCTGCTGGTATTAAAATGTTTCTGCAAAGATTAGTGCAGAGCAGCGGGGGGAGGCGAGCCTAAGCCACATTCATAACTTTGTTTCAAAGCAGACCGGCTAAAAGGAAAATGTGCATCATAAATATTTAAATTGATCTGAAGTACTGTGGACACAAGACAGGGTAAGCATAGTATTATGTTTCCAAGTGTGTTATTTGCTTCATCCACAGACACACTATTAGCTGGACTGGCTGAGATATGGATCGCGTTGTGTAAATAAATGAGAAATTATTAGGTGAATTAACAAGGTGACGATAACATGATTTGCCCATCGAGGTCTTTTTTCCACGACGTGGGAAGACGATGCTAAATGACTCCACTCAGAACCGCTCAGTCGTTAATAGGATTTCCCATAGAGGGTAATAGTGTTTGATTAAGCGGGCAAGGCTTTCTTTGGGAGACAAATATAGGCTGAACAAAATGTGTTCATTTCCAAACTGAATGATGGAGGATGTATTTTCAGACTGGACGAGAAAAAAGTTTTCTGTATTCTCTTTCTATTCCCGGCCCATATTAATTTTTGGGTCACCATCAGAAAAATACAGTCTTTAGTACGGACATATATGTTTATATATGTGTATTATTTATGTGATATACATATGTGTATATATGTGTATTATTTTTTTAATATATGTGTGTTCTAATCCAAGATGCAAGTTCTCTCTGTCCCAGAGAAATGGCGTTTTCGTGTTTTTCGTTTAGTCAATCGCAGCGTTTTTGTTCGTCTTCGTCTTTCCTGTTCGTCACAAGACGCACATGAAGCTTCTGATTTCCATCGGCAGAAATTCCCCAAAAAAGTGAAACTCTGCGCTCATCGCACAGTTACGGGACCGCGACCTGCTCCTGAGGACCATGCTGTGACCACCCCCTACTCCTTGATCTCGCCTGCCGTGAAAGCGCCACAGCCAGCATGAGAGGAAGCAGAAGAGTGGTAAACACTTAGGTGTCCGCGCTAGGCTAACAGCAAACCCCAACCAAGCCAGTCATCCCCACCATCGTGCTGTCCAATGTACGCTCGTTGGACAACAAACTGGACAATATCCGCCTGCTCCAGAATACCATGAAGACTGTGAATGAATGCTGTGTCTTCACGTTTGTGGAAATGTGGCTCACCGACAGCGTCCCGGACAGTGCCGTCCAGCACGACCAGCTAACATGCTACCGTGCGGACAGAGCTCGTGTCAACGGAGGTAAGACCCGTGGCAGCGGGATCAGTGTTTACATCAGCAATGCCTGGTGCCAGGATGCTGTTGTGGTCTTCAAACACTGCTCACCACTGGTGGAGTTTATGATGATACAGTGCCGGCCGCTCTACCTGCCGAGGGAGTTCAGGGCCATACTCTTTGTGGCTGTTTACATCCTCCCGAGCCCCAGCAACAACACCAGGCTGGAAGTTCTGAATGAGCTCCATCAGCACATCAGTGAGCTTTTAACAGCCCACCCAGACACCTTCCTCATCCTGGCTGGGGACTTTCATCATGCTGACCAAAAGAATGTGTTCCTAAACATACTCCAGCATATTAACTTTCCCACTCGGGGATACAACACTCTGGACCTCGTCTTCACCACCCAGAAAGGAGCTTACAGGGCCCTTCCTTCCCCCATCTTGGTGCCTCTAATCACATCTCTTTCATGCTAATGCCAGCATACACACCACTGATCACGGTTCCCAGAAAGGTTCGCAAGTAGGTACGGGTGTGGTCGGAAGGGTCCGTGGAGGCTCTTCAGGACAGGCAGTAATCAAGGAGGATTGCCCACGGCTTCAGCAGCAGCAGAGACACCCGCAGCCTGTGGCGGGGGTCATAGACCCTCACGGACTGCAAGCCTACACCACGGACCTGCGACAGCCACACCTCTCTGCTGAACGAGCTGAACGAGTTCTTCGCTCGCTTTGAGGCACAAATAAGCACCCCTGCACAGAAGACAACACTCATCCTCCTCAAGCTGTCCCCAGAGAGCTTGAGGAGATGCCTTGACAAGATCAACGCACGCAAAGCCTTGGGTCCTAACTACATACCTGGCCATGTACTGAGAGACCGTGCGAGGGAACTCACATATGTCCTCATTGACATATCCAACACATCACTGAGTCAGACTGCTGTTCCTACTGAAAGAATATGTTAATTTAGAAGTGTTCTTGTAGCATAATAGTAATAAGTAGTTTAGAATAATCTTTTAGGATGAGATGCTGTGTCCTTATGTGAGCTCAGCAGAAGAACGGGCAACCACAAAATCAAGGGGACCTTCGGCAGAAGGCAACAGGTGGCACCCAGGAAGGCATTGGATGCCTGAAGGCAAGACAAGAGAGCGTGAGCGAGAGAGGGGCTGACCACGGAGGACAGAAGACAGGTCACGCCGACCGTCTTCCATCTTCCACCTGCTTGTGGATGACAGAGAACCCCCATCTGCGGGGCCCCTGTATCCTTGCTTACAGAATTCAATTCTATTTGATCAGACTGCACTTGGAAAGGTCGTCCTTCCTTCCTTCACCTGATCTTTGAACTCATCTGTGGTTTGTTACAGGCTGAACGATCCCAAACTTAACACCACATGCCTCAAAGCTACAGCCATCGTCCCAGTTCCGAAGAAGTCGTCCCCTTCCTACCTCAATGACTACTGCCCAGTTGCACTCACTTCCATCCTCATGAAGTGCTTTGAGCGGCTAGTCATGGAGCACATCAAGTCAGCCCTCCTTGGATCCCTACCAATATCGGTCATCTCAATCGCCATCTCCTCCGCCCTCCACTCAGCCCTCACGCACCTGAACACAAAGGACTCGTACGTGAGAATGTTCAACTCCCTCCCTGCTCTGCCCCCTCTGCCATTTCAGCCCCCTCCCACACCAACATACGTCGTCATTCTGAGTCCCTCCCCACGCAGACACTATGGACTCTGAGCCACCACCACCCCCACCCACACACACATGCATCCAGAACTCTACCCCCCCTCACCCCTTACTGACCCATACACATACGTCTGACTGCCATCAGGTACCTGCCATAAGAACTTCTCCACGGATGCTCTGTTAAAACTGTTGATATAACTGTAATTCATACTCCTATCACTTTAGTATTTCAGTCACTTAAAAAATAGCAAAAATAAATTTAAAAAAAAAGAAAAAGAAATCTCACTTTAACCATACCTACCTCTGCATAGCTCATCATTGTTCGTTGTTTTCTGTGAGGAATTATTGACAATCTTTTGAACTTTTGCACCGTGGGTCTTAGAGTAACGCTTTAAATGCTCTGTACGTGTGAACATATGGCAGTAATTTACAATAAAGTTGACTTTGACTTTGTAGTATACTGCTTCAATTAACCATCCAGCCATCCAATTCAATCAGGATTATTCTCACAGGGATGATGCCGTAGATCTAATCAGTCTTCATCTGCAAAATGTATCCATATGAAGGCATGAATTCCTTCACGAATGACAATTTTGATGTTAACTGTTGTTGCTTTTCTCACACGTCAATTTGTCTTTATCTGATCAGGAATCTAACTCACAATGACTGGAACATGAAAATATGATGACAAATTGCAAGCCCCCTGTTGTGAAGAGGGTCAGATCTCCGATCTCGAGCAGATAATCTTCAAGTCAAGCTTCCCATCTGCCACGTCTGGGCCGAGCTCTGCTCCCCAGAGAGCCTTTAAACAGATTGTCCAGAAATTAAGAGTGCAACCAAAACTCTTGATGGAAATGAGAAAGTTGAGTGACTCTGCTGGATAGAGGTTTGTCAGCACATCGTGTAAAGAAAATTCATGGTGCATTTGAAATAAAACCTTTTTTGTTCAATATGGTCAGCCTGGTATCTGAATTTAGTCAAAATATTCAGCTTGTACAAGGTTGACGTTAGTTTGGAAGAGATAGTTTGGAAGTACAGATATTTTCCCATTTGCATCCCCTCAGATTGAGGTAATATCTATTTATAGATAAAAATATGTTTCCAAAGTAATTTTATTCAATTATCTAAATACATTACAGGGAGTGAGAAAGGGAAATATGTTCATTGTACAGCTGTGAGAACACTGATCCATCGATAGCAGTCGAGTTGCTATGTTATGCAGATCGCATCGCTCCTCAACCCTGTTAGCTGTTCAACCGCTATCAAAGCTTCCAATTCATTTTGCCATTGTTGTGGACTGAGATGGAAATGGCATGTTGTGACACCGATTTCCTAAAAAGAAAAGTCAAAAGGCCCCTAAAACGACCCCCCTGCAGGAGGTGAAGCTAAGATTTATGGGAAGAACAAATTTGTAAGATATAGCTGTCAACACAGTTACAGGGGTTGACTCTTCACCACCATTAGCTTTGGCTATGACTCATGTTTAAATTCTTGCCTCATCAACAATGAGGCAAAATTAACTTTTCCATTGCATTTTATATGAAATGATCGTAATAAATACCTTTGCACACACTTCTCTGTTGCAAAATTATACTGAGCCCATATATATATTTGTGCATCTAGATAATTAAGGCCTGATTTTAAATGAAGCATCCTGATCACTGCAAATTAAGAATTTTTACTGTGCGGTAGATTTTAACAGAAAACAAATCAAGCAGAAAAAAACAAGCAGAACCATTGCAGGAAATAAAAAAGCTGATGTTTTGACCAAGCAAGAAAAACACCTCCAGCTCAACCTAGCCCAATCTCCCTTGAGGCATCTCCTGCTCATGAACTGGTGTTTCCAAAATCTGTCCACTGCCTTCAAATCCTCCCATGTCCAAAGTTCAGACCACTTATTGGCATCTTTGCCGACCTGGACTAGGGGCCCCAGCCAAAAAGGATAATGTATATAGAAATACACTGTATATATAACTGATCATATGGGACAATTGAACTAAGTGCGAAATCAATGGAGATAAAGCGTTACCATTGCACGCCATGGGTAGGATGTTTCCCTGGGGGAGACTTCTAGAAACGCACCACATCTAGTTTAAAGTTCCAATTTAAGGTTCGTCATTCAAGGGATCAATTTTGAGAACCAGTGTGAGGTGTTGGTTTCGGCTCCAGTGGCCTCTCGTGTGGATTTACTTGACAGTGGCAGTCAGCCATCTTTAAGGCATCTGTTGTCATGGGGTTGGGGGTGCAGTTTAAGGGCTACTGGAGACTTTTGGTCGACGTTTGCTGACGTAAATGTAAATGCGAAGCCAGGAGAGAAAAGACAAAAGTTGGTCAAAACCAAGGACACTGATTTAGCTTCACCCAGATGTGGTGTCTTTCGTGGCTATTTGTCAAAACCCAGCACAGGTTAATTCCCCGTTTCTGCAGCCACTGGACCAGGGCTTGATTGTGATTGGGGAGGGGGCAACTTCCGACGGCTTGGCGATCATTAGGGCCAGCGGTGCTGTTGTTGGGCATGGCAAATTAGCATGTCCCAGATGGACATTACGCATGCGTGCAGCGGCAGGCCGCGCTGTCGGGGATGAGTCTGGGCAATGTTGTAGCAACATTAAGTTGTTTCCATCATTAGGCTCGCTGTTGCTTATTTCCCTTGTGAGTCGTGTGTTGTTGTTTTGAGGGATGTGTCTATCAAGCTCACATGTGAGGCTCAACTGTACCGTAGAACATTTATGTGTCAATGATTATGTGTCCCACTCTTTTTGTCTGCTTTTGTCTCTTTAAATTAAAATACAACTCCCCTGAAACACATCGACGAAAATGAGAATTTGGAATTCAGACAACATAAGCATTTGACAAATGAGCAATTTCTCAGATATCACCGCAGTATCTGTAATCAGCTCAGCATCTCCTCCGCTCGCCGCTATAATGGTAGCCGGGTTCAAATTAGCCAACCCTTCTATTCTTCCCATTGGCTTTATTGTAATTGTGGTTGGAATTGAGCAAGACACAATGCAGGGCTTTATCAAGAGCAGTCACTTCAGAAGTACTTTAGAAAAGACAACCCCCCATGTCCCCCTTCACAGTTTAGAGCAGGAGCGCACATAAGTAGTAATATTTGTTGTGGTAATCGTATTTTCATATCACTTTTTTTAACCCCCCCTGCAATATTCAAAAGACAATAATAAAACTTATGAATTCAAATTTATATCTACATAGTGTGATCAAACTAATATAAAGTATATGGATCCATTACATTTATAAATATCATGTTTAAATTCATAATAATAGCTTTTTTTGTGTTATAGCCCATAGGAACATTGTCAAAGAACTTTGGAAAAGGTAAATTTCACTCTTACAGGGTGTGTATTTTGGAGATGTGTTGGGATGACTAGATTTACTCCGTAAAGGATTAGCAAAAACCCGCAATCCCATCAACAACCACCCCCCCCTCCCTCCATGAGCATAAGGGTACTCTAAAAGCTGGGTAAGGTCGCGGGCAGAGCCAGCAGTTGTGCCTGGAAATCTGATCAAGCGCCCCTCACCCCCAAACTTAAAATACCAGCAGAGATCAATAGCTTCAGCATGTTGTCTATTGTTCAGTGGAGAGTCCTGACAGATAGAGACCAAAATCACCCGCAGGGGGGCTCTCTGATGAGATCTCTAATTTACAGCCCTGCGAGGAGGACTTCGCTTCCTCTGCGCCAAGTGGGGTTTTGCTGGGACTCGATTTGAAATCTTGAAAACAAGATCATTGATATCAGTGGGGGTCATTATTATGTAATAGACAGACCCCGGCCCATATTTCTTGGGCTTAAATATTGTCGGTATCCTACAGTTTTTGGCCACAGTAATGGTGAAACATCTGAGTGAAATTAAAAGACACTTCACCCAGTTTTAAGCAGGGAGATGAAAAATTATCTTTACCCCCTTATTTTAGAAGGAATCCTTAATGTGCTCAATTTAGTGCTGACTTCTCTTCTGGAAGGATGACTATCTGGGATTGCGGGTAACATAGTGCATCGATGAAGTACTTGATGAAAAAAAGTACTTATTAAAAGACACTGGATGTCATGTAAATTCGTTTTCTCAAGGAGCAGAAGCCGCTGGACTACAAGCTGTCACCTGGCAGAGAGTCAGCTTCATATCCAAGGCTGCTAAAATACCGCGCCTGCAGTCATTTCCTGTTCCGACATATATGAGTCAAGACTCGAGTTTGAATGTAAATATGTTAAAATGTGGCCCTATAATCAGTAGGCGAACCCCACCTCTCACCAAATGTCAGCTTGAATGAGCTCCAGCCCGTTGAGTGCCGGATAAGCAGTGTAGACAATGGATGAATGAATGAATATGTCACGGGCTTCAAAACAAAGTTATCGACCGCTTGGCGCCTTTGGTGAAGTACTTATACTCCCAAATATTTACTCTCACTTTAAAATCTACCACTAACTGAGGTTCATCTATGGCGATTCTTGAAAGGCAGTTGAATAAAGCAAATATGCAGGGTGAGCAGGGAATGGAATCAACCCACTTTTAAAAGAAAGTGAACCACATGCTGAAGCCGCGACCCCTGATATGCTGGGGAATTTGCAACATTCCAGATGATGTGGCTGGTTTTTGGTGTCAGAGAACAGGCCATGGGATGCAAGGTTAGGACATGGCAAACAAAGATTTTATGTGAAAGATTTATTTTTCATCAGACAAAAGTCATAAAAAAAATTGTATAGTAATGTTTAGATTAAAAAACAAACACCCCACAAGGTTCTCATGGGGGAGGGAATGCAAAAAAATGTACATTTAATGAGTATCCTGTCACCCTTGCATTTTCTAAAATTATATTGAATACACGATGAGGCATCCCCCATCTTTTTTTTTTAAACAAAGAAAAATAAAACGTTTCCCTGCATAATTAAAAGCCCGTCCGCAGCCTCTGGGCATCCCAGACATCTACTCAAACTGCGAGAAAAGATGAAAAACAGATCTTGCATAATCGAGCAAGGCCTTCTGCCAGTCGGAGAAAGCGCACCTTACCCAGACGCCGGGCTGGAATGCATTCTTGGTAACATGCTGTCTCACCCTCACGTCTATCAACTTAAAAACAGCAACAAAGAGCCCAAACACTTACAGGCAGATTGATGAGCTGTAACCACCCCCCCTGCCTCGACCCCTTCCCCCGTATTTGTTTTGACGTCCCCACCCCAGGTCATGATACCTGGGTCGTGATATATCACCCAAAGCGGTGTTATCAGTCCGGCCGTCTCACCCTGGACAGTGTAGCAGGCATGTTTTGGATATGCAGGTCAGACAGATCCCCACAGGGGTGGGGGTCAAGTTTACAGAGACTTTTTAACAGATGGTGTTAAGAGTTCAGCCTGTCATTCAGGAAGAAGAGAGAAAGAGGACACTTTCGGGTCTTTATTGACCCGCCTATGCCAAAAGCAGACATTTAGGGGTAAAAAAAAACATCTGGAAAACATGCCTTAAATACCACTTATTCACAGCTCACTTAAATATTGATGATGATCCTGGAGAAGCTGAAACCATTAATTTCCAATTATTTGAGAGGCCGGAGACTCATGAATGTTCTAAGTTGGATGGATTTTTTTTGTCCTCGTCTTATAGCGGAACTTGAAAGCATCATCGGTTTGAGGAAACACATGAAGTAACCTAAAAGGCCTCTACATACGCCGCGAGTTTGTGAGGATCTGAGAGTTATTTCTGCCCCTGATATTTCTTACTTTCGCGAGAAACTCAGGTGCAGAACCCTGGGGGAGTCCTCATAAGCCCCACCCACACATCCCGCACGCTTAGCATTGGATGTCTATGACCGAAGCATCAACAATGCAGTGACAGCATGATGACAATGGCAAATTGAGACACTCATGTCGGCGGTCGTTTCATGAATCTAATTTGAGTGTTGAGCTGCCACAGGTGTACAGTGCTGGGATCCAATTCCTCCCGCCGCTCTCCTTCATGTGCACGTGCCTTTTGACCTTTGAGAATTTATGACGAAGGTATCACCATCTTTTGCAACAGATTCTCTTCTCAGTGCACAATATTCTTGTACCTCCCCCCAAGAATTATGGCCATTTGGATGTCTTAATATGCCATACAAAATGTGTTGCTTAGATTTTCATTCTTTAGCCTGTCATGTCTTTGTCCTCAAAACTATCCATCACTGTGCAGCCTTCTGGGCCAACAGAAAAGGAGGAATGTTTCCCCTATGGGGATCAATAAAGTACAATCTTATCTTATCTTATCTTATCTTATTTCTGCTTTTCCACATTGACCACAACCATTTCAAATTTCAGACCAGTCGCACAATAGTTCTCACACAACCTGCAAGAAAAGGGTTCAGCCCAGGTGATGTGTCGAGAACACATAAGTGAAAGTTCTCACATCTCGTTGGGTATTTGAGGGCTCAAGACCTTAAATGTGAGACTGAGGGCTTTCGTGATTGTTGTTGCTACTTTTAATAAAACTAAAATGGCAAAATCTTGAAAGGGTTTCAAATAAAATCAAATAATACCCTAACTGCAAAGATCTAATCACTTCTAATAAGAAACAAATCAGATGAAGTAAGTCCCAATCTAACCAGTACTTCCAAATCTTCGGTTGTGATCTCAACTGTTAGCTGAAATTACTTTTTTTGCCAGAACAGTGACAAGAAAACAAGAGAACATTTTGTTTTCTCCATGGTTTGGTGCGACTGATGATGCCAAGATGATGATGATGATGATGATGATGATGATGATGATGATGAAAATAATGATGATGATGACGACGACGATGATGATGATGATGATGATGATGATGATGATGATGATGATGATGATGATGATGATGATGATGATGATGATGATGATGATGATGATGATGATTGCAATATATAAATTAACCTGCTGAAATATCAAGCCACTCGTTTGACCTACCAAGTTTGGAATGCTGGTGTAACTTGGGAGTTTGACATCTGGTGATTGGACTGCTCTCAAGTTGGAGAGACAGCAGGAGGCAGACCGCTTTCTGCAATAGAACTTAACTTTAATATCAGTGCTTCCACAGCTATACGACAACCCTCACTTCCTTGTTTCTAATCAAATTTACTAAATTATTTCAACTTCCTTCTAACCCTGCGGTAAATATTTTAATGAAAACAAATATAAAATAAATGCAAAAGATGCACAAATAACTGTATTTATACATTGATAAAGTATAAATAGTAAAACATAAATATTGTTAATTGCTTGAATTAAACTTCAATCGCAAACCTTACCATTGACTGACGAAGTGATGTCTGGGTAAAACTGAAAAGTATTTCAAATATATATGGTGTTTGTTTACACCCCAGTGTTTCCTGGCACTGATGTAATGGGATGTGGCGACAATGTATGAATAACCTCAACCTGATGTCGGATAATTTCTTCTGCTTCCTTCTTGGTGCTTGATCAACATCTGCTCATGTGTAGTGAAATCTCACAAATATTTAGCGGAAAGAACATACAAATGCTACAATGACAAATGCTGTTCATGTCCAAAGACCCAAAGCACACACACACTCTCACACACAAGTAAGTATAAGTCATATGACCCCACCATACCCCTGGATGAAGCCATAGGTTTTCCCCTGAACTCACACAGTTTGACGAAAAACAACTTTTTATCGATCCCAATCAAACATCAAAGCTATGGACCTGCAACTGGTTATGTGGCCACTGCGAGGCCGAGCCCTTTTTGTGTCCCCTCTTTTGCCCCCTCAAACACAGTGAGGTTTAAAATCGATGTAAAGTGACAGTTTTCTGTCAGCACTGTGCTGCCTCGCAATCCGGTGAGCCGCTCCCGTATCCTGCTCGATGCTTGATGGGGGGGGGGGGGGGGGGGGCAAACTCCAATCTGGCCTAAAAACATAAGGGCGCCCCGATTTTCCTGCGGTTTCAACCACCA
>CAAKHD010007131.1:43998-58271 GCA_901007705.1 Fistularia tabacaria
GGGGAACTAAAGCGCAACACCCCGGGGGGGGGGGGATGTTTGCCCCCCCCCCCCCCCCCCCCTCAAGGTTGTGATCCCCCGGCCCTCTGCTTTGGCAAAACAATGGCAGACAGGGATGTGTCAGTATGAGCAGGGGCGCTGTGCATGCACAGGCATGTCCATCGCGCGTCTGACGAAGCTGTCGATGGTTTTCGTCTCGGCAAAAAAGAAGGACTAGTGCCTGCTTGTTCTGTTTGTTTTACGGAGAGAAACATGGGATTGATCACGATAAAGCGCAAACTGCTCGGACTGAAGTTGGCTCAATGACATGTTTGTGGCTTTAAGAAGCATCCGCTGGGAAACAACTCTAGGGGGGGACCTTTGTTGTTGTTGTGGAGGTTGAGGTCAATGCTGCACCTGCTTCATTATTCACCCTCAGTGCGCTTAATCTCTGACATAAATTAACTTGTGTGCGTCTTTATAAAAGTGCCATATCTGGTTTCGGGAGAACTGAGACCCGTCAGGACTAATGCCTTTACCTCCTGCCAGAGGGCCGCCCCAACGCCGAGAATGGCAGCCGCTCTTTTTCGTCCCCAATCCGGAATATTTCAATCCTGACACTTTTATGGGGTGGACAGTCAAAGTTGGGGGTGGACTGCCTCATAAACAAAACAGTCACCTTAGTTACAGTAGCCGGGTGTTTGGCCTTGCTGTTTAGACGCAGATGTGGAGGATTGCATTTCAGATGAAACACTACTGGCAAGTCCCCCCTCCACCGCCCCTCAGCACGGAGGTATGCACCACACTTGCTGCAGACAAGTTGGCCTTTGTGATATAATGTGACAACTAATGTCATTTCATTGCGGGACTTTTGCCTCGAAAAAATACACCTTGAACCGTAGAGACACGCGGAGACAGCTGAAATCCTGAAATAGCCAAAAATGGTGCCCCTCGTCACTCACATTGAGTCACTGCAAGTGGATTGACCTCGCTGTGTAACTCAAGACAGACTTTTTGCTTTGGAATTTATAAACTTTCATCTCTTGCAGTCAAAACCTTTCATCGCAAATGGCTGGACATCAAGATCCGCCATCAGTTATCTGCCCGGGGGGGGTCAACACCAAACAAAAGGCCTGCACTAAAAGAAACAGAGGGCGTCTGGAAGCCCGGGAAATATTCAAATTTTAGGAAGTTTGTCGATGTTTTATGTGTCAACGTTCTGATGCTAAAGGAGGGGAATGTTAGTTTTGTCTAAAATGAGGAAGATTACCGTTGCTAAAAGGTCTGAAATTATGTCTGCAAGGTCCACGGGTTTGTCCATACTGATGGTGAATAAATATTGGGTAAAAAAACATAGAAACCGTCACAAAATCAGTAAGAAATCATCTTAAAATCATTCCCATATTAACAGAGAACTGCCTGATAATATCCCCAAACAATGCCTGAAAATCTATAAGAAATTACCCAGGAAAATCAAATATCTTAATTTTTTGGGAAAACAAAACAGAAATCTATCTCCCTTTCTATCTATCTATCTATCTATCTATCTATCTATCTATCTATCTATCTATCTATCTATCTATCTATCTATCTATCTATCTATCTATCTATCTCATCTGTATAAACACACCTCTATAGGTGTGTTTATACATATATATATACATGTACATACCTATATGCGTATACTGCATATACACACACATACATTTATGTGTGTGTTTACCTATTTACCAATACACATATACATAACATTAAATTTGACCTATATTATATGAACACTTTGCCCTCACTTCTTTCCAGCTGCTGTGAGTCAGGCCACTGTTAGCGGGTGGCTAACAATCCTCCTCCCGTGAAACAGCAATCATTTCTTCATTAGCCTTTTATTTGTTTCTAACTATTCCACTTCAGGGGTACCCCGTACCATTTAGTCAGGTAACTCTTAATTACAAAAGGGAGATCCTATGCCCTCCTCGCTGAAATAAATGACCCCCACCACACCCCTCTTCCTCCTCCTCCTCCGCCCAGCCTCCCAGAGGGCGATGGCAGCGCAGAGCCGGACTGTATCTGATTGCATTTCGCCGGATTGATGAAGTTATCGGAACACTGACCACAGCGACCGGGAGTTTAAGTTGTGTGTGACTGCGAAGTCCTTAAGCCATGTCCATCACCCTGGAGGTGAGGAGGATTAAGAGGAGAAATTCCTTTATTTCCTATTTGTTCGGTTTTGAGATTTTTTTTTTACTCCCTCGCTGCTTTTGGAGCAGGAGCCTGAGGGCCCGGAGCTCAGCCACTATAAATTACATTGCAATGCTGTTTTCTCTGCTCTCCAGATGGCCGTTCAGGAGCCACGGCTACCTTCAGGATCTTTTCATTTTTCCCGCTGTTATTAAACAGAGTGATAGAATCGCCTTCCCCTTGTTGATTCTGGGATGTCAGCCTTGACAGCAGAGGAGATATGCTTTCGCTCCTCGTAATTCACTGGGGATTCGGCATCAGGTTCAAAGAGCATGCCGAGGCTGAGCAGCTGGCGCTGGAGAAGAAATATCTTCTCCTGAAACTCAGGCTGATCTTAAGTCCGGTTTTCACAACATTAAGTAAGATGAAGGTCACAGCCCGGCTACGCTTAGGGTTCAATGCCTCTGTCACATTCAATGTTTCAATACCTCAGTTCACAAAAACCCTTAAACTCTAGGTTTTGGAAAGGATTGAACTATAAAAGTGCTATTCTGAAACCAACTTCCAGATATATGTAAATATGTATATTTACCTGTTAGTGTGTGTGTTAATGTGTGTGCAAGAGAGAAAGATGTCAGTCCGTGCTGCCTGAAAGGACAGCTGTTCCCCGTTTTAGCCGCTGCTTTCACATCTGATGGTCAATATTTGGACTGTTGAGTTGCAAATTCCACGTGCAACGTCAAATCACAGTAAAATGTGACCAAGAGTTGAATGCATTTTTATCCTCCCTCCTTCATTCTTGCATTTCACCCTGCCAGGCGCTGCACTTATCTCATCTGATCTCATCTATTCACGGGTTTCATGACCTCACAAATATTCTGTCTGCCGATCATGCCGTGTTTGTGATGAAGAGGAAAATGGTGGTATTTTTCAGTTTAGGTGCTTTTGTCGATTTATTTTCCTGCCAAACTTCATCAGCCGCCCATAAATGTGTTAATTAGAGTTTATACTTACATCTTGATGTGAAGGGAGTCATTTATCTCATACCACGATCTTGTGTTTCAAAACGAAGTCTGATTGTGATTAAAAACTGTGATTGATCGATTGATCTATTTTCATTTAATACATTTCATACATCACTGTATCGATTGCCTTTCGCACAGCGTGCCTGTTCTGGTGTCTGATCAACACGTGATCAATAAACTCTAAACGCAAGTTCTAAACATTTTGGCTGCATGGTGATTTCGCTCTGGCTGTGCACGTGTCTCGGTTGGAGCCCTTTGATTAACTCACGCCCCCGCAGCCGCAGCGTAAACACCTGACACACTCCATAGGACCAAAGTGCTATTGACATCCCTCCGAAATCCAGCAGGGGTTCAGCTAAAAGGCCTTAAATCCCTTCCACAATTGATTACATGTATTGCACTCGGTGTGCATTAATTCAGTTTGGAAGCATTAAAAAGAAGAAGAATGCCCAGCCTTGCAAATGGCAAACTACGACTGTCAACTGCATGATGTATGGTATCTTATTATATTCCCCTCATTATGATTAATAACATAGGAAGGGATCCTCCATTCTTGTCAAGATGGGAAATGTAATTAGCTGCCTCGGCTGGCCCTGCAGCCAGGCCTCCTCTTGGCTGCTTCCCCTTCCCCGAGATAAAACAGCGGGTTTACAGCAGGAGACGCAGCATCTCTTGCATGTAAAATCTGGAGTCGGTTGAATCAGAACCCCCCCCATGCTCTGAGGTTCACATCCACCATCTTGTTAATCTTTTATTTTTATTGTCAAATGCAGTACGGTTCTGTATTACTGGGTGTCTGAGAAAGTTCACCTTCACGGCAATATCGTAAGAAACCACAAAATATAACTTTTCCTTACATTTTAAGGTGAATTTTAATTCTTATCAGATGTTGTTGCCGCTAATAAGACTGGTGGTTATACTTCCAAGATATTCATATTTACCATCAGTGCAGTCCTTAGAGAGGGCACCAAGGAATGTGGGAATGTGTGGAGTTGCACAGAGCACTGCACTGGGGCCTAAACTTTTCTTGTAAAAGAAGGCCCTGGAATTTTGTGGATGATGGATCTGCAGTCTTGACATGTTGGACCAAGGGTTCCCTGTTATCTGAAGCTCACAACATCTGGGGAGCAGAGCAGAAAAGTCGTACTTGATCTAAGAAATCATAAAATTTGAAATTACCTTGGCAATGACAACCGGGCATCTGTGACATAATCAAGGTCCTTAAAGCTGACTTTCAAGGCTAATGTAGCATCACATGGAATCAGAGATGGTACCATAAAATGAATTTCACTTTTTATCAGGAGCAGGATGATAAATGAGTAGGAAGAGAATGCTTCATTTCTAGCCATGAGCACTCATTGTCTGCACTACTGATACTGTCTACAAGGTCATAAGGAGGAGGGAGCAAATTGTTGCTGACATTGGTCAAATAGCGGGGATTAACCTCTGCCGGTCAACTGTCAATCATAGGGCCACAAATAGCCTTGCAACGGTTTTGCCATGGAACATTCATGCTGCGAGTCAGGAGCAAATAGCCGCCAACTGTAACAATTATGTACAATTAAAGAAAGCAAATACTTTTATCAAACACATGCTACCCTACTCTTCATGGAATCCCCATAGCAACAAGTTGGCACACGTATCTCATTTTGCCTACCATGCCGTTGCGTGAGTCGACCGAGTCAACAGGAAGCTGTCTGCGCTGGTTGCGTTGTCTGACGGTCTTCTATCTAATCAGCCTCATGTCCAATGAGTGTCCAGTGCTCAGTTCCGCGGTCCCCTTCAAGCAAACCCTCTGTCCGCATCAAATTTAATCACCATAGAAGCAAAATGATTCACCATTTTAAGATGGTTATCTTTGTAAACCTGCGATGATGCTGTCAATAAACTCTACCCGGATCGTCCTGAACGGCCATGGGTTCGCCGGTTGTGAATAATGGCAGGTTGTGATTCAGGCCACCTGCAATCAACACCTGTGAGATGGATCGCAGCTAAACATCAATTAATGCAGCCATATCCTTACGGAGGCCCATCTGTCTTCCAGCAGGACTCGGGCCGGTGGCAGCCGGATTGCATTAATAGCTGTGGAGAGAAGAGATTCTGATGGAAGATAATGTTTTGGTCTTCATCCTTTTTATATGGCCATTTTTTTTTAATTTAATGTGCTAATAGATTTTATGTCATCATAACCTGATGCAACAATCTGCAACATCTGTGGCAAAAAAAAAATTCAAACGTTTTTTGTTCAATGATATTCGGGACATTAAGCAAGCTGTTTTGATATCTTTGGCATCGACGCAGTATAACCAGGTTCCTGGTTTGAATCCAAAAAGGTTTCGGTGAGTAATGACATTGTCAAGCGGGTGATGCGGATTGTCCCTGGCCAATCATGGGAGAGACCGGCTGAAAAATACAAAGCATCATATAAGCTTACTTAGATAATAAGGCACACAGTAAAATATTCCCGTGAATCATTGAGGGCAAAATGAAAGGAATGGTGTGGAAGATGCAGGTTAGACCAGGGATGTTGAGAGACACGAGAAAATGACCAGAGGCACAGTTGGCGGCAACAAAGATGAAGATGTTTAGGTTCTCTTTGGGAGTGAGGAGGATGGATAGGACAGCACATGTTGGATGTTCTGGAGATAATTTCAGACTGAGATGGCTTCAGACATGTACAGAAGAGGGATGGTGAAGATCTGGGTAGAGGGATGCTGAGGTTGGATCCACCAGGCAGGAGGCCTCGAGGAAAACCGAAGAGGAGATTGATGGATGGAGTGGAAGCGACATGAAGTCAGTTTGTGTGAGAAGAGGATACAGAGGACATGGAGGCAAATGATTGGCCTCGGTCGACCAAGGGAGGTAGCAGCCCGAAAAGAAAAATGGAAAATATCCTTGCAAATAATGACAGGCTGCCAAATTTAGACTTATACTCAAAGGCCTTTTAGGCATTTCAGATCATTTTTTAATGATGAATTCTGTGCTTAAGTGGGTTCATGCTTCAATATTTTTCATTTGGTTTTCTGCCAGACTCGTGATCGTCATGTTTGTTCGGGCTTGTTCTTCCCGCCCTGCAGCAAACAACAAGCCCAGGTGCCATCCAAGACGTCAGGGCTTAAAAGCCGCATCGCCACCTGCTGGCCTGGCATTCACACAGCGTCGTCTGCTAACTAAAATTACAGGCAGGATTAAAATCAAAATAAAAAGTGACACTGGCTGGGTGTCTCTGTGAAACGTGACATCACATGTGCCCGTGGTTTGAGTCCCATCAGCCCCACTCTGCACAAGAAAATGCTGTGTGCGTGTGTTTTTTCTTTATAACGAAGGAAAGGAGCAGCAGCCGCAGAAAGTAGAACGGCAGCAACTGGAGACTGCGGCCCGTCATCCATCACCCGGCATGCTCCTCGGACGCCGCATGAAAAACACAAACAAGCAATCAATTGTTGGGCGTGCAGCTTGGGGGCCTGCTAATAGAGCACATTTATCTGACGCCACGACGGTAGCCCTGGCAATACTTTAATTTAAGAGACATTATATTTGAGTTAATGCCTACCAGGTTGCTGTTCAGCCGAGGGGACTTGGCATGCTCGTGAAAACGATGGCGAGCCATACCAGGACTGGGACGCCGGCAAAAAAAGAAGGGATATCCGTTCCTCATAGTGGCTCGCCAAGTGAATTCATTTGGAAATGTTTTTTTTCACGGAGGAATATTGCTAGTGCCATGAAGTCGAGAGAGAGAGAGAGAGAAAGGTGGAGACGAAGAGAGCCAGATAGAAGCCAGGCTCTCTAATAACAACGCGCCCTCAGGCCTAATGTGCCATCTCTCTCTCTCTCTCTCTCTCTCTCTCTGTCCCATTCTCTCTCTCTCTCTCTTTTTCTCCCTCCCTCTCCATCACAGTGCCAATAAAGAGTGTTCTTTTACCACAAGCCTGTTTTAGCCTCATTTTGCCAAAGAACTTTAAGCTATTTACTTAATCTCCCTCCTTCCTCACCAACGGCCTGTTTAAATCCAGTCTTTCCTGCTGACCTTCGACCCCTCCCATCCATTAAAGCGGGCAATAACAGATATCAAGCAAAACTTAGTGCTGTTTTAATATAACAATGTAATAACACCAGTAATTAATGTCATCCCCTCACTTTTAGGCAAGAAAATAAGCCCCGGTTATTGTGCCTGCAAAAATTGCCCTCTTATTTCATCAAAACTGTTAAATCTCTGCTCTACCTGTTTTCATCAGGCTGTCGCAGCTTCTAACATTTTTAATCCTCGGCTACTTGTTAACGATCCTAGTGTCTGACAGGATCATTGCTAACATGATAACATCTGTACTAGGTACTACTTAATTCATCATTTATAAAGCATTATTCCTATGCTGATGACATTAGTCCGTAACTCACGGTTACAAATGTTTTGCTATTTCGTAATAAGCTCGTCTGTAATGAGCCTTACGAGAACGGTAATACATGTTTTGTCAGGCAGTAATGAGTTCAAAGGAAGTCACGTAAAGTCCTTCATGAACAATTAGTAAATGCTTTCTAACTCCCTGAATTAATTATGAATCACCACGTTGATAAGTGCTTATAAAACATTTATTAACACACTCACTAACTATTACCACATGTCCGAAGGATTATATGTAATAAATATTAACCCAGTTTGTTAATCATTAAATTGCAGTTTGTAACCAACCACATGAAAATCACACAATCGCTCAATAATTGGTTTGAAATTAAGAAGGTGATTGAAAATGGTCAGCTGTCATATGAAAATATCTAATGAGGTCATTGCAGATGATTTGACTGCGCTTAGAAATGACACACCCATAATTATTAATGCTGGAATAGTTATCAATAAATGTTATGAACGCGTCATTACTTAACAAAAACTTTATTGCAAAAAGTTATTCGAGAATATTTAACATTCATCTCACAGATTGATTCTCCTTTCTTTAGGGCTTCCCATTTTTAACTCACAAACAAATTCGGTTCTTAAGCATCATTGTGTTATGTTTTTAGGTGAATTAAAAATTACGAAAAATAATGGAAAAAAAAGAGTGACGACATATTGATTACCCATGTTTTTTGTGTTTTCTTATTGTGGTCAAAAATTCCTTTTCACACAATTATCTGAAGGGGAGAAGTCCAAATAAACGAACAAAAAGGAACGAATTACTATCGAAATACTAATAAGCCACTTAATTGGGCAGCACTTTGCAAAGGACAACAAAAAAACGAGCTGAAAATAAAAACACACTTCGTACAGAGCATGGTGCTTTCAAAAGTGTGTTTATTACATATTACATGTTCAACAAAATGGAACACAGAAGAAGCATGTATGGGGGTGAAAAATGAAATAAAATAAAATAATATAAAATAATATAAAACAAAATAAAATGAAATAAAATAAAATAATGAAATCAACAAGGAGTGTTGAAAGTATCCAGTATTGACACGATAAATCAAAAAAGTGACTTCAATTAAAATAATTCAGTGGTCATTCAAATACGTCGGCTGTGATAATAGTATCAATAAATATTAAATTTAATAAAAAAAATAATGATAAGTGAAACTAATAGAAATGATCTCCTAAATTATGTTAACTTGATAAACAGGAACATTTTGCAATCAAATGTCTCCTCTTCCTTTTCGTCCTCCGGATGGCGGAGCCTGCTCTCGAGCTCTGAGGAGGCGCGTGAGAAGGAGCGAGGCGCGCGCGGCTTCTACCTGACGCGACGTGACGTCACCCCCACCCCCACTCCCACCCCACGACTTCATCACGTCCAACTCCTCTCTGTCCGAACCCTCGATGAAAATGGCGATGGTAGTGGATAAAATAGATGGTCTTTATCAAAGTAAATCTGATCACCTTAACAGCTGACGGGGATGGGGCGGGGATTGAGGGGGAGGAGGTGAGCAGTTTCCTGTAATTCACTTTAAGGTTCACCAACTTACTCAATAAAAAGCCCCGGCCAGGAATCTAACTGATGTCTAATCGATAGGTTTATCTGAGGCGGAGGGGAGAGAGAGAGAGAGAGAAGAAATGAATCGGTCGTTTTCCATTAAAAAGTCTAAGGAGGAATAAAGTAGCGAGATACTGCGTGGAAAAAAAATGAAGTGAGTGGGTTTTATGTTACGATGTAGTTTTTTTTTGTCGATTTTCCCCCAAGCAGTGGCTCCTCTGAGGGAGCCTAGCAATGCTACTACTACTACTACTACTACAAATAATAATAATACTGACACTAATACTCATAATAATAATGACAATAATAATAATGATAATAACCTCCGTCCCTTTCGGGCCAAACCTGCATTTCAGCTGTTTCTCCTGTTTTGTTGTTGTTGTTTTTTTTTGTTTACACATTCTTTCATCCCCTCTCCTCCCCCTCCTCTCCACTCCGTCCAGCCTCTGGTCGTCTGATCCGGTCAGGAGGCGCCACATTCTCCCCTGAGGGACGTCGGGGAGTGAAGGACTGAAGCCCCCAGGACCCGGAATGATGTAACTCTACTCCAAGACAGAGAAAACGCGAGGAGGAAAGACAGAGGAAAGTGTTTCCCGGTGCTCCGCGGAGGAGGTTTTTCGCAAAGCCCGGATACTGCGGGAGGTGATGCTCCTGCGGACTCGGTTTTCCCTTCTCCGCACGGGAGCAGTGATGTTTTTTCTCCACAGTGATGTTTTCCTCCACGCAGGTGGGGTGGGGGGTTGTCTCATGCGTCCGTGCGTGTCGAATTTATGAGAGGAGTTTTTCCACGCGTGCAGCTTCCGGGGCGACGACCGGATATGGCATGAAAAAAAACCAAAAAGCTATAAAATCAACACATAAAAATGTTGGTTCAGGAGCTCTAAAATATAATTTGGACACACGCGCTTCTGTGCGCACACGCACGCGCACACAACAATTAGGAAACAGTTGTGCAACAGGATTAGTTTTAGAGAAACACTGAAGGGGCGCACATGTTTCACAGTAATGCGCATGCGCAAGCCCTGTCAAAGGCCCCACTCCACGAGTAGACATTCATTTGAAATGCCAAACAGATCATCCCCTTCAAACAAAATTTGAAATATATATATCATTCATATATGATATATATACTCACACACACAAAACTACACACACATACACATGTGTATATTCTTTTCAAGATAATGTCATGCAAGCGGGAATAATCAGTGAAAATAAAGAAAGTCTGGCCAATTGCCACATTTTTAACAATTCAATGTTTAAAGGCGTAGGAACTATTTAATTATTAACAACAGGGAAACGGTAGAGAATGTGTAAAGGAAAGACAGAAAACATCCTCTTTATTTTGGAAAAGAAAAACGGGAAAAAGCGGTCTCTTCGATTAAATACCGATCGTTTTTGAATATTTGTTTGCATAATTTTCTGAGCCGAAGGCCGCAGAGGGAGCAGCTTCTCCTGCCAGACAGCATCGCTTATGAAATTCAACCGGCACAAAGGTGGAGCGGGGAGGAGATGGGGGGGGGGCGTGGTGACTGGGATCGTTATCGGACAACTTAGCGTAAAAACATCCATGATCGGACGCTTTCTTGCTTGACTCTTCCTTTCATTTTTTTCACTCCCACCCTCGCCCTCTCAACACAGAGCATCTAAAGGAAATAAAAATTATAATGAGCATAAATAAATGGGTCGATAAGTAAATAAAAAATTAAAAGAGTAATAGCACAAAAACAAACAAACAAAAACAATCGATAATCAATACTACTGGTAATGATGATGTGTGCTGGCTTATTTTTAGAAACAAGGTGTCAAACACAATCGGGCGGGCGTTATAACGTGAGCGTAATATCCGATCACCCATATTATCATTGGATTTTCATAAACCAACAGAACGAGAGCCTCTGCAGGAAGTGAACATTTTGCTCCAGCTTATTATTTTACTTTTGTTTTTTTGTAGAACATCGGTGACCCCCCCACTACACACACACACACACACACACACTCCCCACGCACACTGCCTTGCTTCTCCTGTATTTGACGGTCATCCCTTAAGACGTCGTGCGGTACAAGCAAACCGAAGGATACATGCCGAGACCCCCACCCACCCACCCAAGCGTCCCCCGTCTCTCTACGAAGGTCACTAATACATGAGTGTGTGTGTGTGGGGGGGGGGGGGGCACTGTGACAAATTCCTTTTGTCTCCGCTTTGCTGGTACTTTATTACCCAGACGAGCCGCTTTGCCTGGAGACACCGATTCATCACGCGCAGCCGGTAACCACGGACAGAAGCCTTCGGGCAAACACACACGCAGAGGTGTGTGTGTGTGTATGTGTGCTGTGCGTGTTTGTGTGTGTGTGAACCGGGTACCACTTAATTGACAACGGGGTTTTTATTGCATTAGTAAAATTGCTGATTACACTCCTGCACCTTTTAAAAGAAAATCAACAGACCTCCTATTGGCATATTCTATAACTATCATTGCAGACCATAATAATTCTTTTTGTTTTCCCTTTTTTTAAATAAGCCTGTTCTAAATGGGTCTGTGCAGGCGCATCAGTCAGACGCAGCTCTAATGATCCTCACAGGAGAGAGGAAGAAGAGGATAAGCCAGAAGCCTTGATGGTTACAGATGAGGACACTTGAAGTTAAAGAATAAAAGTGCTAATTCAGGAGGAAACCTCACCTCCGGGCTTTTTATCACAATTTAAAAAAGAATAGCGTTTTCAGAAAACGAACAAAGAAAGAAATGTCTTCTCTCTCTGTCTCTCTCTCTCCAGCCTACTCCACCCCACCCATCCCCTCCTCCCTGTATTAAATATAATAAATATCAATTATTGCAGAGCTAATTAAAAAGCGAGAGGTTAAAAGGTGACGGTGGAGTTTTAAGACTCCCAGTTTGCGCATAAGAGATCGGATGACTTTTTAAAAGTCGTTTGAATTCTTAGGTCCCGAAGCTGACCCAAGGGAACCTCCGCAGACGATCTGATCAAACTCACATAAAGCTATATGGTGGGCCTTCTTTATTTTTTCGAGACACTCATGTATTTTTATTATTAGCAGAAATGTAGTGTATTTTATTTCATCTAACTGCTTTGCTGGAGTTAGGTCATGACGGGATGTAAGAATGATAAAACACAATGGTTTTCTTGTCTAAACTCTGAAAGTGTGTATTTTATTCATGTTTACTCAGTGAACGGGGATTTAAAAGATTTTAGGGAAAGAATCCCGAACGTTACTGCTTATAACAAATTCCTGCGAAATTAAAGCAACCCCCTCGGCGTTTTCGCTTTAATCGCACGTGGAGAATTTGCAAGACCAAACTCTCTAAAGAACAAAAAATATATATATCTCACAATATGAAAAATGATCGATATATCTGTAGAAAAAAAAAACACAGAAATATCAACGGCTGAAAATATGTCTTTGTTTCTTTTTTTATCTAGTGAGGGAATTAAAGGGTTAATCACAGTCCCCCTGTCAAAGATGCAGCTCAGTGTCGATAACGTGAAAATATTCTGGAATATATATTGTAGTTATATATAAATAAATGCATGTATACATACATACACACACATATATATAAATACACATGTCACCCATTTTGTTTCCCCAATTTGACAAACTAATCTGTAATCTGACTCCAGGAGTCGTCCGGAATACAGTGGTTAACTGTTGTTAAATGAATGCTATAATGGCGAATTCATTGACTGTCAGTTCATTCAGCAAAGCAAGAGTGAAAATAAAAATGACTCATAACTTGTATTTACTCGGTAGCTGGATATAACGAAGGCCGAGTCAGAGAGAACTCACTCCAAAACTGGTTTGTAAGTGAAAAATTAGATAAATAAAAACGAAATACTACTGATTCAGCATTTTTGAAAATTTTGCAACATATTTTATAAACTTCAAAGTAGTCCAGATAAATTATTATACATTTTTAAGTTTCAATTCAGTGAAGTGATGATGCCAAAATACCTGGGTTAGTTTAAACGAAGTTAATCCCCCACCCCACAGTCTCGCACACACACGCACGCACACACACACACACAGACACACACACACACACACACACACACACACACACACACACACACACACACACACACACTATTGTGTCACTGAGATCTCCAATTCATTTGATCTTCGAGCGCCAATGTAAACAGAACAACAAGCAAATAGTAGCCACACACACACGCATGTGTACGTAACCTCCCACCCGTTATGGTGATATGGCAATTGATTTTGATGCCTCCCTCCCTCCCCCCCCCCCCCCCCTCTCCTCCTCGCAGGGGAAAGTTAAAATAGCTACATAAAACAAAAAAAAACAATCCCTTCATCGTGTGCTTGGCCATGAGTGTTTCTCCTCTCCTGTCACGGTGATTATCATGAGTCATTTCTTATCTTTTTTTGTAAATTTAGCCTGGGGTAAGTCACTTCCGGTGGGGTTCGGGCCGTCTATCCATCCATCCATCCATCCAGTTACAACTCTTTTTGAAAGCAAATTAGAAATAACCAGAGCATTTGTTAAGTATTACCTGAAAGATGGATGAAATGGTGCGAAAATGACACATAATCTGACAAGGTGGAAATCGGAAAAGATCAACATTTAAGTCAGAAATTACTGAGAATTTCGGGGGCAAAAAAGATTAAAATTGATAATTAACAAGTGCCCAGATATAACAATCCACAAAGCCTGAAAACTGTCCGTGATTCATACATATCTATTCATTTATCTATCATCTATCTGTGTGTTATCATTGCGTAATAATGCAGGAGTTGGGCATTTACAATCGGGCCTGAACGAGCCGTCACTATCAATGGAGTCATGGCTACTTGGCGCGCAACAAATCGCTCCTTAAACGTCTCAATCACATAAATCCGGTCCAGTATTTGTTGCATCCCAGTAGAAAAAAAAAATGAAGAAGAGATCGAGATGAAAAGAGGGTGAGGCCTGTTTGAAGGCCGGAGAAGACGCGGGATCGTGGCATCTCTTCAAGAAAGTGATGTTTTATCCAATTAAAACCCAGGCGAAAAATACGGGCGCACCTGCTACTCGTTCTCTCTGCCCCCCCCCCCCCCCCTTAAACCCCGGGACGCCGGGGGGAAAAAAATGAACCCGCTGCTTTTTTAAGAAACGTG
>CAAKHD010007133.1:0-13749 GCA_901007705.1 Fistularia tabacaria
CCCCAACCCCCCCCCGGGGACCCCATGACAGGTTTTACCCGGTCGCTCGCAGACCAAGGGGACCTGCCCCACACGCAACACTGTCTGATGCAGACTCTTTATTTGCATAACGATTTAAAAAAAAACAAAAAAAAAAACTTGAGTTTTTCCTCAGAGAGGATGCATTGGTTTGAATCTCAGGATGAAACAACGAGTTGTTGTTGGAAAATGTTGATTTACCCTTTAAAAAAAAAAAAAAAAAAAATCTATTTTCTGTATACATATGATAATTGGATTTATTAGAGGTATTCACACGAGACCTGGCTGACACAAACAAAGCACATTTATTTTTCTTCACATACCTGAGAATCATCACTTTGAACGACAAGGTTACTTTCAATTCTTTTTTTTTTTTTTCGTTCAAGGTTTCGTCCCACTTCCTCAATGATTTTATTTTTTACTCACCCGACGTTGTAAAATTCATGTCCACAGAGTTTTAAATGTTAATCTTTTAATAATCTTTTATTAGAAATGAATAATGTCATGTTACAAATGTTATGGTCACGTATGCACAACCTAGACTAAGTGTTTTGGTTAATATTTTATTTTATTCTCCCCCCACCATCAAGTCTTTTTAACCAAGCTGTTACGGTTTTAATCCTTCATTCATTTCAAGTATTCATCTGTTTTTGTTTTTGTTTGTTTCTTTTTTTAACCATCATGAGGTTTTATTTCAGCGGGTGTTTCGATCTGCCCGGCGAGACGTGGACTCGAACTGTAGCTTGGGCATTAAACTCCGTGGTCTAATTTTCCGAGACCCCCTTTTTTGCCTGACAACGTTTTTTCCAAGCTGAGCCATATGTACCGCACACCGTTAAGCAGGGCGTTGTAGCCCCTTCCCTCGGAGAGATGTCTTTTCACTTCACCCAAGGCTGTCGATTGCTCTGTTTGTGCCTGAATTAATGATGTGTGACACGGAACGATTTTTTTTTTTTTTTTTTTTTCCTAGCGTTACGTTGTGCTAACCAGCTTATAGCTTTTGATTGAGTTAGTGTTTGAGTCTCACCCTCCTATTCCTTAGTAACATCAATTAAGCTGTATATCAAATTATCATGTAGATTTAACGCATACTCTGACAAAATCTATAATAAAAGATGTGCAAGGTCTTAAGGCTCAAGTGTTAAATGGTATTTGATTGATGCATATAATCCACGTGTCAGTCTTCGATTGCAGGCAGGATTTGTTTTTCCGACATCAGGGGCTGAGAGAAGCGTCACCGCCACAGATTCGACGGTATCCTTGTAATCTATCTGTTATTTTACTATTTTCTTTTTGTCTTCCTCCTTATCGAAGCAGTTACTTTTAGAAAGCTGTGCCGTGTAAGAAAATTACATTTGATTTATACGAAGCTGTCATGTAAATATTTATTTAAATAATAAACATTTCAATAAAAAAAAAATAATTACAAAAACGTGCCTCCCTGATCATTTAGAGGACGGACCGTATGAGTGTACGATTGTTAGAGTTCTATTCGCCCGCAGGAGGTATGTTTAGCATCGGCCTCCCTCGCCGTTTCCTTGATTATCAGTGACAGCTAGTGGCCGAACGCTGGAAACGCCAGGACCCTTTACCCTGCAGCGGGGTTTCATTTCAGCGCCGTATTCTTTAATTCGACTCCGAGATCAAACGTGGGAATGTCTGGCATGTTCTCTCTTTGTAGTCGCACATCTAAACACACCCCGACTTGAGCGCATTCCTCGACACTCCTGTCACAACACAGGTCAGCTCGATCGCAACGTCCGCGAAACAAAACAACCTTAGAACAACACGGATACTTCCTCGAGCCGAGGGTGAGAAAACAGGGGTCTCCGCTCCTCGGAGATCAGATTCAGATCAGCGGGAAGAAACAACTCGGCTGTGCCTCCTGAGGTATCTTTAGCGCTCGACCTCTTTTCCCCTCCAGATGTTGCTTATTTAAATTTCGGACAGCGACAAAAGTTGTTGGTAGTCACCGAAGTCGTAATGAATAAAAGAGAAATACCATTTAAAAACGAGCACTTTTATTCTCACACTTCAATTTAAAGATACAAAGGGTATTACAGCTGCCATCGATCGTGAATCAATCAATTCTAGCAATGAGACCGGCTACCGTAGGTATCTCAGCATGGCCGTCTAACCAAACATGTCAAAGTAGTGCCTTACACAACTAATAAAAACGCTATTGTCAAACTGATTGTTGAAGATTCCCTTCCAGGACTAAGAAAAGAAACCGTTTTGAACTGAACTTCAGGCCCAAAACCGGAGCTGCGACCGCAAATTGACCCTCGCGAGGATTAGCCTTGTTGCTTGACATCTGCTGGGGCTTGATCTGTTTTAAGAGCTTCAAAACAAGATTACTGTAATGCGCCAAGTGCGGGTTCTGTTGACAGGCAAACCTTGAAGAAGAAAAGAGCTGCCCTGGACTGCGCGTGGCAAATATACCGACAGGCTGCATCGGACCGGGCGAACCTGACCCTACCGGCCGCTGCAGCTGTGACGTGAACCGCTTGGTTGAACACATCCCGGTGTATTATGCCAAGGCTATGGCAACGTTAAAGTGTAGGCACCGAAGACAGCATCCTGTAGCAACAAAGTACATGTACTCCAACAAAAGTACTCCTTGATTCATGAGTCTTGTTTTTCCTTTCACAGGATAGGGCAGTGCTCTCCGCAGAAGTTGTACAGCAGGTCCAAGACATCGGGCTCCTCCGGCCTTCTGCAAACAGCGCCCTGTCCTTTCCGAGGCTGCGCCACCACCACCCCGTGATCGTCCGGGAGCTCGACCAGCGGGTGCACTTTGTTGTCCATCTTTTTAAAGTCAGTCAGGATGGCAGCGGGCAGCGCGCCGTTCCACTCCGGCCCCGGAGCGGCGCGGTCGGACCCGTCCCTCGCGTCTACGACGCTGTCGCCGTGTTTGCTCGCGGTGCTCGGGTCGTCCTGACACGCCTCGGAGTCACTCGCGTGGGGCAAAGAAAAGTAGGTGCACTTTTTCTTGTCCTCCGCTTCCGACTTGGTGCTGAAAAGGGAATACGGCGGGTTCTCTCGCGTGTCCTCGTCCGTCGCCTCGTCGCTAAGGGGGCGCGTCAAGTTTTTGTTGATTCCGACCGGGTCCGAGACGGACTTCCTGATGACTGCGCTGTCTCTGAGGAGCCACCTCTCCGCATCCAAACCGTCCCCGGGCCCGACCTGTGCGTTAAAAGCGATGCACTGCGTGGCCTCCGTCAGGGTGTCCAGTGCATTGGTGGAATTAAAATAAGACAGCTCGGACCCCGCTTTGGATCGAGCTATGTGGAACGGGGAGAAGATACTGGAGTTGACTTTCTGTTTCTGTTTGGGTGCGGACGGGGGCCTCTCACTTGCATCCCCTTCGGGATTAGCATCGGTCTTTCCGTAAAGCCTCTCAATCGTTCTTCTGACGAAGCCTTTGGTGATGGATTTGCGAGATGAATCCTCCTCCCCGCTGGACGGGTCGCTCGAGGTCTGACAGCTGTCACGAGCCGTCGTCTCTTCTTTGAACAGCTCCGTTTTGTTCGGGGACACGGAGTTTTTCTGTCCACGCGGAACATCTGCAGAACTCCTCGCCAGAAACATCTCCCTGATTGACTTCACCTTGCTTCCCTCAGGCTCCGTTGTTATGACGCCGCTGGAGTCGTAGCTGAAAGATAGCGATGACTGCGGGGCCGATCTGGTGCACATATCTCCCTGAGGTTTGGGGTTTTCGGGCGATTCCTCTGGTGGGACGGGATCAATCTGTCGGGGACAACCTCCAGTTTTAAAAACTTCCGGGACACTTTTTCTTTCCTGGGCATTTGCGACTTGTCTCTCCAAGAGACTCACCCTGGCGGAGACTGATTGCGGTATCACCTCGGAGCAGCCATCCTCTCTGGCCCCACTCAGATTAACTTCCTCCGAGATGGACTCCTTCTCGTACAAGCTCAGCTCCTCCTCGCCCGAGCTCTGGATCTGCTGGTCTTCGACCTTGGATCGCTCGAGTTCTTCGTAGTTGCTGTGATCGTTGCCGCTGTCCTCTTCCACATCAAAACTATAATTCTCTACCAAGTGATCTGAATATTCGCTCGAGCAGCCAACGTCTTTAACGTAATATGAATCCTGGCTGTCTCTCGGACCCTTTTGTTCAAGTTGAACGTGAAGGTCCTCATCCTCGGATATGACGGTGATCTCCCTCACCTCTCTCCGGCGCTGTAGCTGATTCTGCCGATTGTTCAGGCATTCCTCCTCCTGCTCCAGCTCCGCCTCCGGGCTGGATGCCCTCACCTCGTCCACATCATCTGCCGGCGTGTCGCGTTCAACCTCCGGTTCTTCCCCCGACGCATTCGACTCGTCCTCGTCGGAGTTGTACGTGCTGACGTCGGGCGGCGCGTCCCTGTTGTTCGGCCCTTTGCGTTCGCTCTCTGGTTGCTCTTCGTCCGAGGAACGCCGCTGTTCCTCATGCGGGCAGGTGGTGCTTTCTTCCCTGTCGGCGCTCAGCTCAACGTAGTCATTTGCCCCTGGTGGTTTTTCCTCACCCGCCTCAAAGTGACACTCTGCACCGTCCTCGCTCTCCTGCTCTGTTTCCTCCTGCTCCACTTTTAGTTCTGCTTCTGAGGTCTCCTGCTCGGTTACATCTCCAGATGCGTTTTCTTCAGGGCTCTTTTCCTGCTCTGTCACCTCCTGCTGATAAACCAACTCTTTCCCTGGAGTGTCTTCCTCGCATCCCACGTTCCGCTGATGACCCTCTCCAGCTTCCGGGTCCTTCCCGGAACTCGAGCCCTCGCTGTCAGAATTACACCTTCCACCCGGTGTTTCTTCTGCACTTGCAGTTTCTTCGTCAGCTTCATCATGAACAGGTAGATGTGTGGCCACGTGATCTTCCTCAACCGAAGCTACGCGGTCGGCGGGACCTTCTGTCAAGGACAATCTACTGGTCGCTGATTCCTCCTGAGAAACATTCTCAGCAGTAAAACCGGTCAAATCGGGGAGACCGTTTTCATTGAAGTCCAATTGCTCGTAGATCCCTGAAGAGACCTCTTCGTTTCCGCTGCTCCTTACTTCTGAAAGAGAACCCAACTCCTCCCTCAGTGTCTGTGGTAGGTCCAGAACGTCCATGATCTCATCAATAAGGTCTTCCTCCGTGACACAGTTGTGCCCCGAGGAAGCTCCGAGCGCGAGTCCTTGCGCGGGCGCTTTCGGTGTTGGGCTACGACTCGTACATTTGTCGCTGAGTTCCTGAAAGCCCTTCAAGCTCTCCAGGAGCTCCTTGGAAGCGGACCTTTGTAAGTCAGACAGACATCTCTGTAATGTCACAGAGTCGTCAACGCTTGCGATTTCTCGGAGGGACTCCATCATTTTCAGAGCCTCGTCGCAACTCACGCCGTCGCTGTTCAGCTCATCCCTGTTCAGATTGGTCAGGACTTCCTTCAGGGTCATGACGGACAAGAAAGCCAGAAGAGCTTTGGACGAGGAGCCAAACGTCGAAGCCACGCGAGAGGAGAATCGGGGCGAGCCGCCGGGCTTCTCCAAACACGGCGGGGTTCGGCTCTGAGTGACTTCCCTGATGGACTTGATCAAGCAGCAAACGTTCTCCAGCGCCGGGATGGTGTTTGACTGTCCGGACGGCCGCGTCTGCATTTGCGCGTCGGTTATGGATTTCTCTTCTGCCTCATTCACATCACTGTCATCCGTCCGATCAGCGTCCGCTGGTCTTCCGCACATCTGGGATTTTTCAGGCCCGGCGGCGGACTTTGTCGGCTTTTTGGTTTTGTGAAACTTTCTTTGCGCTGACGTTGTGCTCTGCGTCCTGTCGGAGGACTCGAACGCGGTATCTGAGGAGGTGTTTCTGGAGAGCAGCCTGCTGTTGGCTGTGTGTCTAACAGGGGGCGATGCCATGTCCCGAGACTGGGAATACGGAGAAGGTCTCCGGTGCCATCCCTGCTTTTTTTCCGGCAAAGGGCTGGCAGTTGTTGCGTTTTGTCCCGCGCCCATCTTCGGCGACATACCTTGAGGCTGGGATTGTCGTGAAGACAGCTGGGGAGAGGTACTTTGAGGGTCATAAGACTGTCCCTTGAATCTGACGCTTCTTTTCGGAGACAAGCCTCTCAGGGGGTTCACTTTTTTGCCGGAGGACTCAGCCTTTTTCACCGCCGATGGTGACCTCTGGGCTCGTGTCTCTTCTGACTGGATGTGACACGGAGAGGTCGGAGGCTCAGACGATGGAATACTTGTCGACGCTGATCTCTCTTCGGAGGTGAAACTAGTCGGAGAAAAAGAAGCGCACAAAGACGGACTGCTCATTGGGTCAAAGTCCGATTGGGTGTTCTGAGGCCGGGTACTGCGTGCCGGATGCATCTCAGCCGCACGGGCGGCGCTTGGCCGAACATCATCGGCCAACGTGTTGATGGAAACGGAAGAAGTGTCATCGCCACATAGAGCATAACTGTCCAGACAAGCCTTTCTGAGAGACATTTTCCTTTCGAGAGACCGGTTGCTCACTAACGGGGCCCTCTTAACAGATGAAGATCTGGATAACGGTTCCTCTTCAAGCATGGGCGGAGCAGCGCTTTGCAACAAAGACGTTTCCGTTGGCGAGGCGACCGCTCCATCGCACGTGGGATTCGCAGATGATTGGTAAGCATCTGATATTTGACTGCTCACTGCCATTGACGGCTTGTACGACGGGCTGCTGACGTCTGAAGATACATCCACCATCGGCTCTTCTCCATTTGACTGCAACGACGTGTCCACTGGAATTTCCACAGGTGGCGGCGGTGACGGGAACTCTGCATAAGAAGTATCGTCGGAGTTTGACACCGGAATGGAGATTTGAGTAGGTCTCGACCTACTCTCCGCTTCCCTGGCCGCTGGTATTTCCGCTGTATTCCTTTCGGTCGGTGGATTTCTTTCAGAGATGTCGCCGGACTGGGATTTTATTGCGTTTGTGCTGCAGCTCTCTGTGTTTGTAGAAGAAGCGCGATGATGACCTATCGGCTGAGTGACTTTAGGGGTCTCCAGTGAGGAACTCGACTTGTTTTCAAAAGACCTTATCCTCTGTTTCACTGACATTTGCTGCGCATTCGGAGTCAGTGGGTCAGTTCTGAAAGTTGGATTCGTCTCCGATTTGTTGTGCCAACCCTTCACATCCTCTGCGGTCGTAATTCCCCCAACATTACATTTCGATGTCTCATTTCCTTGTTTTGCTTGAGGAGCTCCCTGGGACGCTTCGCTTTCCAGGTCCGCGTCAGCAGCCGGGCCAATCAGAGCTTTCTCCAGCCAGTTTGCCACGTACTCGTTAGCAATCGAGCTGCGGGAGTTAAAAGCAGGAAGTGGCATGATTTTACTGAGGTCGGAGGCTCCGCCTGGCTGGCTTATTTTGCTCGTCGAAACTTCCAACCTTTTCGTTTGAGAAGAAACGGCCTCGCTTGCTTCTATGTCCGCCGTCATATTCAGGCTGCGTTTTCTCTTGTCGCCTGGAAACGCCGAGGTTTTGGCGGCGGGGCTCCCGGCCTCCCGATGCGCCGACCTCTTCCTGAGCTTCACGGCTGCTTTTGGTGACGTCGATTGTTTCCCGTAAATTCTCTTGATGAAACCAGCGCTGGAGAACGTTTTCACTTTCTTGCGCTTCTCTCTCGCCTTCGGTGAATTCTCTTTACGCCTTTTACTCGGGGACGTCAGCCGCCTGATGTGCTTGTGGATCATCTTGGGCTTCGAGGATGTCCTCCCGTCTCGGCGGCCCTCTCTTTTTTGATTCTCGTCCTTGCTCCGGGTGGAAACTGGTATTCGACGCTGCTTATTCGTGGCGCGGCCTGTATCGGCCCGCAGCGTAGGCAAAGTGAAATCAGACGTGACTGACTTGCTCTCAGCCCTCCAGATGCTAATAGACTCAGAGGCCGTTGAGGGTCTCCACAGTTCGGATACGGGTTCATGGCCGGTGGAGAGCTGTGCCGTTTCTGAAGTAGCTGGCCTGTAAAATGGTCCTCCGGCTGGTGTTGCGCCACGAACGTTAGCCTGGTAATTATCCTGGCAGGTCTGCTGCTCGTAGATGTGCAGGACAGTCTCGGTGACCTCGTCGCCGCCGGATTCAATCTGCAGGATCTCGGTCATACCGGCGGACTTGAACGAGGATACGTTTCTACTCCTTATGGAGTTTGCATCCACGGACTCAAACCTCCTGGGCTTGGGCACCGGTCGTCTGCTGCTCTGCTTGACCATGCAAAACTGCTCCGTCGTGGCTCCATTTTCTGACTGTTCCACGTAAGAGTAGGAACCGACCATACCCTCCTGGATGCCTGCTCTCACCGCTTTGACGCTCTCGACGGAAGCCTGCTTTTGTATAATCTGCCTGTGACCTGGGGTTGAGGCTCTGCCAGAGGAAACCAAATCCCTCTGTTTTTTGTGATTCTCCTCCTCATTACTACTTTGAACAGAAGCCCCGTTGCCCGGCGAGGGGGGATCCTCGTCGTAGTCGTCTCTGGACTTGTTCTTGCTGACGCTATCCGAGGAGGCAGATGGGTTTTCCGTATCCAGCGGGTCTGGTGTCGGCAAGCAGTTGTCTTGAGCCGACTGGGACTCGGGTAAGCACATCATATCAAGCTGATTGGCCACACTGCAGCGTGACAAGGTGGTCGTCCAATGGAGTGTCTCCTCTTCCTTAATTGTCAACCGCACCCTCATTTCCACCGTCATACTGCCATCCTGGTTCACCCTGAAGGACTTTTCGATGTCGTCCTCAGAGGGCAGCGTGCTCTCCTGCCCCCGGCAGGCGTCACCCTCCATCTCTGCAACCGACTCCAGCAGACGGCTGGACTCCAGTTCGAATGAGTTGGTGTGGTTACTGGGCAGCTCACAGGAACTTTCCTCCATGGCGGTATGAATCCGATTCACGATGTATCTCTCCGAGGACGGGGAGAATTTCTTTGACCTGGACGCGCCATTATTCGACTTCTTCTTGCCTTTTTCGTGAGCCAAACAGGTTAACGTACATATGTAGGTGGCATTTGAGACGGCGGTTGAGGAGAAGCAGGTGAAGCACATCCGTGAGGCATGAAGAGAGAGGCAGGAAACAGAAGAGTTAGAGAGAAAGGGCATCCACGGTACTTACAGCTCAGCAATAGAAGCCGTCCACCTAGACGGTGTATATAGGTCATCTATGGTGTTATGCATAATGCCTTTGCCTCAGCACTTTATCAATCTTTATCCCATGAGAGCAGGTAGATTAACGCAGTTAACCTGCATGGGTCATATCAGGAGAGGTTCTTTGGACCTGCGTTCTCCTTTCGTTTTAACATATCCATGTAAATCTAAATGCCGCGCGTGAGGATTTTCGGGTAGGAAACGTACGATTTGAAGCATGGTGTTTTCTGGAACCCCTCCCGTTGTTGGGTTGCCTGGTCGGGGCTGGAGATCTTTGCGCGTTGTAGTTTGCAGGCTTGAACGGCTCCCTTCCTCCGGCGACCACGGTCCCGGAGCACAGTATCAAACCGGGCAGACCATCCACCTGCAGGGGGGAGGAGGGGGATGACATACCTCTGCCTCAGCGTCATGGGATTCAACCCAACTTTGTTATTTAACCAACAACACATCGAATTGAATTGTAATGTGATTCGGGATCACTGCGAACGCCTGTTGACGGTAAATCTAAAATTACACCGATGTCATTACAAAACCACTCCTTGGGCTGGATCTCAGTTTACAATGGATCCTTGACCCCAAGCCTTGCAGTGCGGCGTCCCAGAATGCTTCTTTAGGTATTAGAGCGAGTTGCCAAAGAAGCTTAACACTTTCCCTCCTCATGTGACATGCACGTCTTTGCAGCGCAGGTCTTTGTGCTTCACCGGTCACTAATGTCGCTATGGAGCCCACCTGCCCTGTACATGACCGATCTTACTTTACACCACGTTAAAAGAGTTCCTAGAAGCTACACGCGAACATAGAGCACGGAATTTCACGCATGAATCGAGGGGGAAACACTTACGCGTCTTCCGTCGGCTGTGTGTAACTTCATCACGGGGAACTGCAGCACCTCCGATATATATTCCAGGATCAATTCAAACGTAGGCGAAGTCCTTTTCTGAAGCACGACGGTGTGTTTGACCGCGGGGTCTCCGTTGCGGAACACCAGCAGCTTCTTCGGCGTGCGCACACCGACCGGCTCCGGCCTGCGTTTGGTAGATCCGGGGAAAACTCTGGCCTGCTGGACCGTCCGCCGGCGGGAGCTAACGGGCCTGGCGTGGTACCAGGGTGGCATCTTCTTCCTGGCCAACGCTAGGTTGATGGGTTTCACCTTACGGTTGTCAGAACAGATGTAGGACTTCCCATCCTCCAGCTCATCCAGAGTATAGATCGCATGGACTCCACGGGGGGTGGTGATGTTCCTCACTCCGAACGGCAGGGGGACCTTCTTGGACAGGGTGTCCAGGAGAGCATCGAAGGTTTTAAAGGTGCGGTTGTTGATGACCATACGGAGACCACTGAACTGAGGGTCTCCGCTCTTGTAGAAGCATACCCTCTTGGACAGGATGGGGTTGGTGATGCTCGGGTGGCGCGAGGTGCCGAAGGTGTGCTGACTCCCCGACGACTGGTCGGGTTGGATCCTCCGCAGTCCTGTGTCATTCATCGTTGCTCATCGGCTGGAAAGGGAGGGATGTTTTTATTCGCAGTGATAAAAGACAAGACTTTTTATCGCTCCTTCTCCCTGAATGTTCGGCCCATTTCGAGACCTACTTAGAAATATGAGGATTTTACGTGTGCTCAACAAATGTGCTACTTTACTAGCATTCCATGTTGCTAAACATTAATAAGAATAGTTCCTGAATCAGGTTCTTGAATTCCATTAGTTTCATCGTTGCACCGTCAAACATACCACAGGCTTGTGGTATAAATAAATGAAATATCAAATAAATAAGTAATGTCAAATTTTCCATTTTAAATTTAAGCTCCTGTCAGATTTGTGTTTTGTTTTGTTTCGTTTTGTTTTTTGGGGCAACACTGAATGTCACTTTCATTGCACTTATTTACGACTTGTTTGGAAGCAGATATTTGTGACAGTCAGGGAGTTTCACCGTCATTCCGAATACAAATTTAAGAGTACATTTTAATGTACCTGTTTTGCTTTCAGAGGTGCAAAGCCCTCTGACTCTGAGCATAAAACCACCCAGGGTTGATTTTATTCAATTTATTATTTGCTCTGTTGAATTGCATCAAATGAAGATGACGGTGAGTGCGAGCCCTGTTCAGTCCCAACAGAGAGCACAGCAAACCATCTGTTCCAGTATTCCTAACTGGCTTCATGATCTCAGTTATTTCCTGTTTAGAGCTGAAAGGGGTCTCTTCTTTGTGCAAGGCCAAAACATCTCGAAAATATCTGGAATATTCCCTGGTCATCAGACGAATATTCTGTTCCTTTGACCGAGATTGATTATGCGCACTAGATAATCCTGCTCAAACGTCTGTCAGGGACGGATAAAGTATATTCCATTCATTTGCGTTTTTCTCCTCGGGGCTGCGTTCGGGCCGGCAGACACGACACGCCAGCGGGTTTAAAGATAACTTAAGCACATCACGATGTTCACGCATTCGCGTCTCGCAAAACATATGTTGTTTATGTCGGTACGTGCGCGGCCAGCCGTCTGGGAGAGCCACCAGACCACGGCCGTCCTCTTAAATGTTTGGTTTAGTGCGCAAGAATCACTTGTATGCATTGTCAATATTTTCTTTTTTTACTAAAACAGTGTATCTCCGGCCACAGCCTGTTTAGATCAAAATATTATATCCCTAATATATATTCTCAGATAGAAAGGCACCGCTTTGCTTAGTGTTTTAGGATTTGGTCGATGTTAAAATTCATGGCGTTGATTGTGCGACGAGCTTCGATTCCACACACACTTTTCTTTTTATTTCGGCTAACATTTAGCATGAGTAACACATAGTGCGGTTTTGTGTCGCTGCGAATGTGGCACGTAGAAGTAATACTGAGAAGTGAAAGCGGGAGAAATCAAAGAAATCCAAGTCTGAAATCCAAAATGGACTCACCTGTGTAGGCATTATAAAATATCCAGTGTTTTCACGGCGCGGGTGAAATATCATTCTGCGTGCCGAATCCCCGAGCGCCGCTGAACTGACCACTCGACAACAAGTTTATTTCAGGAGGCAGCATCGCGGCTAATTTGCTTAATCTTTGCTCAGAGTTAATCTTCATTGCCAGTGCGGCGTTTGGAAATCCTCTTCAGGAAGGTGTGTCATCGCGGACGCACACATGAAACGAGGACTGAGCCTTTTTAATCAAAAGTTTTCAAGAATCCCGACCTTTCATATTCACTTTTACGTGCAATTTTATTTCATCTTGAATGTAATTTGTACTCACAATGTGATTGGTTGAAAAACATGCATAGGTATACCCTACAACCAATCACACTCTCATTCATATCATATAATAATGATAATAATATGAATAATAATTATATAATTATTATGTTCCTTTTATTGTTATTAATATTATTATTGTTAGCATTGTTAGCATTAATTTGTATTACTATTATTGCTATTATTATTGATATTATTAATAATAATAATAATACACTATATTCATTTTATTTGTTATTTATTATCAAACACTCAAGGACAACGTGCAGACATTTACATATATATAGAATATAGATTAAAATAAAATAATAAAATTGACAATGCGGTTTGCAAGCATATGTAAATTCTTATTTACACAGATACACATGCACATGCAAATATATAGATATGTAAAATATATACACACACTTACATAAATAACTAAAACCAGCTGGCGTCGGGTGGAATACACTTCTTGAAACAGATGGGTTTTGAGTGGTGATTTGAAGCGGGGAAATGATTGGCTGTTCCTGAAATCCAGAGACGGAATTCACACATATAGGGAAGCGTCGTGTAAAGACATACAACCACTCTCTCTTTTTTTTTCATGCGGGGACAATGCAGGGTCTCCGCTGAACCTCCTGCATGTGTTTGGACCACGGGAGGACCCCGGGGGACCCCCGAGGAACCCCACGCAGACGTGTGGAGACTCCACGCAGAAAGACCCCCCCCCTGTGGGAATCCAACCTGGGACCTTCTCGCTGTGAGGCGGAAAGAGCTGACCACCGTCTGCAGCACCGTTGTTTGCTCCACCAGCGGCTGCGGATGGTAAACTGGCACCTCCCGGAGAATTCCGTGCCGAGTTGTAATCCGGTCCAGAACCTCTTAAGATAATAAGGATTAAGGAGCTCTTCACTTGCAGCGCTTTTTAGAAGACCACTCCTTTTCAATGGGAGAGGGGGGACGCAATAACGCAACGAAAATACGATCGGTTTCAGGAGACCTATTTAGCTCCTATTAGCCCAAAAAAAGGACATTTAAAATAAACCCATCCGTTTATAGCCGCGGCGACTCTTTTAGAACCCGCCCACAAATACGTGTCGTAATTTCATGCTTTTTCTAGAAAGACAATTATCCCTGGAGGGGGGCAGTGGACGTGGACGGGTAGATTAGCGTGAAACCTATTACCGGGGGGGTATTAGCCGGCCATGTATATGCTTAACCACTGACCTATCACGGGTTGCGTAACGGTTACCAAAACTTAACCGCGTCTATTTCTGTAGAAGGTGGGGCGGGGGGGGGGGGGGGTTGCGAGGTTTAGTCCCCATGCCTTTACCCAAGGCCACAGGACATGACTTCATTCCCCAAAAAACCTGGGGCCGGGGGGGGGGCGGGGGA
>CAAKHD010007135.1:0-11558 GCA_901007705.1 Fistularia tabacaria
GGATCCGGCTACATTATATGGCACCAGCGAGGTAATAGCTTGAGCGTCGTGACTCTGATATGTCTGAAGGAGAAGGAGGAGGAGGAGGAGGAGGAGGAGGAGGAGGAGGCGGAGGAGGAGGAAGAGGAGGAGGAGGAGGAGGACAGCAACGAGAAGGAGAAGGAGAAGGAGAAGGAGAAGGAGAAGGAAGAGGAGGAGGAGGAGAAGGAGAAGGAGGAGGAAGAGGAGGAGGAGAAGGAGGAGGAGAAGGAGAAGGAGAAGGAGAAGGAGAAGGAGAAGGAGGAGAAGGAGGAGGAGGAGGAAGAGGAGGAGGAGGAGGAGGAGAGGAGGAGGAGGAGGAGGAGGAGGAGGAGGCGGAGGAGGAGGAGAAGGAGGAGGAGAAGGAGAAGGAGGAGGAGGAGGAGAAGGAGAAGGAGAAGGAGGAGGAGGAGGAAGAGGAGGAGGAGGAGGAGGAGGAAGAGGAGGAGGAGGAGGAGCGCACAAAGATAGGAAAACACACTGTTCACGACAGCAACAGCGAACAGACTTCCAAGGACATACCGCAGAATAGGGAATAGTACGGCTTCGTTAGCATAGTATGATAGAAGTAGTCTGGGTGGTCCGGATCTCCGTTGGACCCCCGGGCCTCAGACGCTGTTTGGGTTGTAGCACAGCATGTTCAGTTGCAGGTTTTCATCCCAGTGCCTGAGGATGATGAAGAGCTGGTTGGCGGCGGCCTTGACCGAGGCCAAGTCCCGGCCCTCTGGGATGTCCTGCGCGCTCAGCCACATGCTGGCCTTGGCAGCCACCAGCTCCCACTCGATGAAATAACTGGCGGAGCTGTGCTCCAGCCAGGCCAGGGCCACCGCCGTGGCCCACACCATGCTCTCCGGATCCAGCGTTTTTCTCGAGGCGCCGCAAGGCGACGCCGATTCCGGGCCTCCGGACCCAGAGCTCCGCCCGCTGTCCGCCTGGGAGTTCGGGGAGTGCGGTTGCTCGGCGGTGCTGAACGGGCCGCCCGAGGAGGGCGAGGCCCCATCCGTGCAGATGCTCTTGGAGGGAGGGGAGGAGCTGTGGACGCCGGCGGCTTGCTCCGCGGGAGGCTGGCCGGCTTCCGCCTCGCCGGCTCTGCCGCCATCGTCGGCGCTCTCGGCCCGGCGGCCGGCGGAGTGAGACACGTGGCCCAGGCTTGTGCGGTGACTCGTGAAAGGGGACGTCCACTTCAGCTTGTCCATAGGCACGTTGATGGCTTCGCACAGGGCCACGTCCAGCGGAAATGCGCCGCAAGCTAACTGCAGCACCACCTGCAGGAGGAAAAAGAAAAGTAATTTTACGTGATAAACAACGAACGGGGACTGGTATGTTCCTGCTTATTGAAACCAATGCCTTGTCAGGCTGAACAAACAAATGAGGTGGTTCCACGTCACGAGACAGGCGTTGAGGCTGTGAAAAGCCAGAGACCAGGATGTGGCTTTTCTTAAACAACCTCTGACAAATAACTCGAGTCAAAACAGCAGTCCGTATTTTTTTATTAATTTCTAGAAAACAGGAATAAACGAGTAGAGCAGCAAATTGTGGCCGCGACTGCCGGGTTGCTCCTGTCGAACAAGATAATGGGCTAAGTAAACCCAAACAGAAGCTTGGTAGCCGACATGAACCGCGACGCCACACGGCGGGACATTGTTTTCCAAAAATAACCATCATTTTTAAATACACAGCAGCACCCCTAACCCGCCGGGTGGATTTTGTGCGTCTTCCCGCTGACGTCCGACTTCCCGTCCACACTGGTTCTGTGGCGATGGCGGGTTATGCCCTGCGAGGCGCGTCACAAACGAGTCTCTTTTTTTTTAGGGCAGTTATTAAAAGAAAGAGGTTGAAATGGCAGTGATTGGTTAGCTTTTGTTTTGTTTGTTTTTTAATTCGACACGGACACTCGGCTCGGTAATGACTTCGTGAGACAGATGTTTTGGGACACTGCGGTCAAAGCCCTGCCCGGGAGATTCAGGCGAGGCGCTCAGCCGGCTCACCCTGAATAAATTCTAAAGGGGGCTGTCAAAACACCAAATCCCCGGAGAGCTGACGGATGCTCCCACCCTGCCACAATTGTTGCCCCCGGGCTTGGGGGACGAATATGATTCCAGGATGGGTGAAAAGAAATGCAGTTGAGGTCAATAAAGGGTCCGGGCGCCATCTGAAGAAACACGGTGAATAATTCATCGCTCCCCTACCCGCATCGCTACCTTCTGGTCTCTTTCCATTGCACCTGCTAGCGTCTGCGACGGCTCATGTGGATTGTCACCGGGACACCGAGTGTTAAGGTCTCCCTAGAGAGGCTACCATCACATGCGACGAAGATCCCCCCCCTGACAGACACAGGCCGCGAGCATGCAGGTTGATTTTGAGTCCAACCCACGGGCGTTTTTGCGCTACGCACCAGAGGAATGTAGTCTTTGTTTTCGTTGTCGCTCTCCCCGATGGAGTCGCCGGATTTGCTGTGGGACCGGCTCATGAATCCCTTGGCGGCCCGGGTCAGGAGGCGGGTCCTGCTCAGGGCCAACCTTTGCGGAGGATGAGGAGACAAGAAGATGTAAGCGACGGCGTTTGGCGCAACAACCCGAAGGTTAGCAAGCGCCGGTACTCAGTTTAAATGCAGATAAGCGGGCTCGGATGGACATTCGGAATGACCCAGAAACAAAGATGACCCTTCACCCCGCTGTGCAACTTGGAACGTGTATGTTCACAAGCGTAGCGTATGCTAACAAGCGTAGCAGCATGAACCCATGGGAATCCTAAGGCTGGAGGGAAGTGACCTCTGGATGGACCAACTCTGGACGAGTAAAGGTCTCCAACCAGGATCCAGTTCCCGTTAATCGATTGTTCTTTACAGACGCTCCATGCTAACACCACCCCTCCCCGCTGCCTCTTCATGTCCATCATGCAGTTTTCCTTTCACCAAATGCCCCCTCGCGATGTAACAGGGCCTTCTCTCTGCCCCAACTCACCACACATCGCTATAGCAACTAGTATTCATGCGTCTGATTCCACCCTTGTAGCCGATCAGATCGAGGAAACAGAAACCCCACAGGCGATCGCACAATGGTCTTCTCCGCTGCCCCCAGGCAGTAATTTGTGGCCACACAAGACTGGACGCAATCAATGGTTTGGCGGACGCGGTGACAGGAAACCAACGTTTAGAGAAAAGAAAAACGGGGTTGTTTTTTTCTTTTTCTGTCAGAGTAACGGCGGAGGGATGTAATTTGACAATCAATTGACAAAATAATAATAATAATAATAATAATAATAACAGACCAGTGTATGTGCAAATTGAGTGGAAGCCCGGGCTGAGCTTGACGGGAGCCTTCAACGAAAAACGTTGTCTAGAATTGTCTAGTCTAGAATTAGGGGAGGGGGGCGAAGACGCCTCGAGGACAAACAAAAGTCTTTGGAGTGCAAGTGATTCAAGAGCCGTAGGAGCTCCCAACACTCCGGCGTGACCGGCGTCACCCACCTGGCAGAGAAAAGGCTCTCCACTGATTTCTGCGACTGATCCGAGGTCACCGACGGGCTCCGCTGGGTGACTTGGATATGGGCAGCGAGTTAGAAAGAAAGAAAAAAAGAAAGAGAGAGAGAGAGAGAGAGAGAGAGAGAGAGAGAGAGAGGGAGAGAGAGAGAGGGAGCAGCTGCAATACTCTGTTAACTCAAATTACTTTTCTGACATCGGTTTCTCAGATAGGGAACAAACCCACGCAGTGCCGGGTAACAACGCCAGGCGAGGAAACAGTGGAAGTACCTGGAGTTCTTTGTCGTCTCGGAGCGGCACGTGCCTTCAAGTGTGTGTTTTTGTGTGTGTGTGTGTGTGTGTGTGTGTGTGTGTGTGTGTGTGTGTGTGCGCACGCATCTTTACGTCTCTTTTTTTTTTTTTTTTTATTCTTGAAACAAAACGCCCGGACAGCTTTTGAGAAGAGCCAAAGACAAAAGAAAAACAACAAAAAGGTCGCGTTCTTGTTTTTTTTCGCACGCCAACGCCCTACCAATCCAGGTGCAGACAACGCACCTTCTGTGAAGCTGCACCTCTCCCAGCCGGAGGACGACGGGGTGCTGCAGGGGGAGACCCGGTCCTCGCCACCTGAGACATGGACGGAAAACGGATTAGAAATGGTTGAATTCCATCTTTTCTTTTAATTTCACCCTGACTGGCGCGGCACCATCAGACCGGTGACTCCCATGTGAATCGAAGCCCAAGCGGCCGGTCTCTGCCGCTGCTGCCTCTGTTGCTAGGCCACCGCTTTCCCGCCCTTTTTGCAGAAATTGTGTATTTTTGTTGTGAGGCTGAGCCCAGCTAGCCCCAGCCTTTTTTTTTTTTTTTTTTTCAAAACATCGATTGAAGACCCCTTTCGATTGGCTCCGCGGGATGAACATGGAATCCAGCTCACTGTTGGGCGGCATCGGGTCTTCGGCCTCCTCCGACACGCCTCCGGACTGGGAGCGCCCCAGCCCGATGGAGTAGCCGCGGTTCTTCCGGCTCCCCGAGCGAGAGCTCGAGTGCGAGCCCCTTTTCAGGACGTCCCCTAAAAAAACAGAAATAGGAAATGGAAGGAGGACGGAGGAGTGAGAATTCACTCCGCTCGCTCCCGTGCAGGTAGCGGACGTTCCTGACATCTCCCGGAGGAAATCAGCTCGGCAGCGACCCGAAGCCATTCGTCCGAAAAAAAAATGACGTGACAGTTCCTATGCTAAGCTAACTGCTTGTCATTTAGCACTCACTCGGCGTCGCTGCTCCCTTTCGCGAGCGAGGCCGTGATAAACGGTCTGAGTCATTTGTTTGATGAGGGACATTTTTATCAAGTCAATCGTTCGTCAATTTATGCACGTGTTAACATTCACTCGTCTCCGCCTCGATGAAGCTTCTCAGTCGTTCGGGTACAAGCTGAATCGTCAATTCTGATCACTCCTGCAGGACAGGACACCCAGACCAGAGACGGAGCGTTGCGGCGTCTGCCGTCAAGTTCAGAGAAGGTTGTGAAGACCTCCATATTGGAGACGCAAAAGAACCTCTGCACGAACCGATGGCCCAACACGGACGGCCCCCAACATGCTGAACCCCCTTCCCCGCTCTCCTTCTCCCTCCGCCCTGCCCCCCCCCCCGGCCGGCCCCCCAAAACACGAGACTCTCCATTTTTGCGCGGTTAAAGTCAAATCCATCGCGCTGCTACAGTATTATCTACTATATACTGACTTTTTCATGCCTTTAAATCCACTTCATTTCTCACCTGCTATTGTATGGTAATACTCAATGACTGTTTTCTGCACTGACCTGTACAGATAACGCTGCTGCTAATCTCTCTATTCAAATTCAAATTACACATATTTATACATCTCAGCTTTTTATGCTGTTAAATCTCCGTCATCATTTCGCCTCGGTACCAGTAGATTGCACCTGCATGCACTTCATACTCTATCGTTTCATGTGTGTTTGCTTATTGTACACTTTACTGTTAATGTGCACTCTTATTATTTTTTTAATCTCACGTCACCGTCGGGCAGTGACCAACGTCTTCTCAAGTCCTCTCTATGTGCAGGACATGTGGAGAAATTGACAGTAAAGCTGACTTTGACTTTGACTTTGACTTTGACAGCCACCTCTTCAGGTCAGGACTCCATGGTCCACTGACACCTGAAGGACAAGGGCCTCTCCCTTGAAGACAGTTATGTTTCCCGCATTGCCCTGTTTTTGTGTCTGTTTTCTGTCTTCTGCAACGTGGAACTTGGAGCTTGAAAGTGAGGCAAGCATGGGAAAGACGTGGGTTGCAAGGTTTGATATGGACTTAGCGATTTACAGAAAAGAGCCCTGAGACATCCTGACGATGTGCTGAGATCCGTCCCGAGACAGATCAACACACACATACAAGATCCGTCTGCACCCTGAAAACCACCCAGGGGGAGATCCACCATCGGAACCAGGCTCCGGCGACCACCGCCCGCCCCTCAGCCCAACGAGTTTCTCTCGGTAAATGCGGTCTTTACCTTAGCCTTGCGATTACCAGCACGCACATGAACACAACAACCCCATCCAACCGAGTTGCTGCAAAACAACTCACTCATGAACATAGCAAACCCCCTCAGTTTCGACCAACAATCCGGAACCTCCCCGTCGTCGAGTCGAACCGAGGAAGCCTCCGGGACGGTTGGTTGAAATGTCGTCAAGGAGAAAACCTAAGACCAGTTGCCACGACAAGATCCGAAAACAATACGCTCTTTTGTGCCAGTTCTGATTCAGACATTCATCTTAGTAAAATCAAGCCCCTATTAACTGGGGGCTGCATCGATAATGGCCGACTTTATGTCTTTTTAAGCGGTTCGGTCCTGCAGTGGACCCCGGATGAGGATTAAGGGCCTTGGGGGGAAAGATCCCCCGGGAATGTAAATTGAAAATGACGGGCTTCGGGGCCATTAGGAGTAAATATAACCCGCCTCTGCCGCGACATGTGGGACCCGACACTCTTTACATCTTTTAATGGCTCCCCGGCAAACCCGAGAGCAGTGCTCACATCCAGCGGTGGATTTTTATCGATTTTTCGCTGTATATCATTAGCACCCCCTCGGCCGACGTGCTGACAGCGAGGGGAGAGAGAGCGTATAAATACGCCTCCGGTTTCTGCGACGTGACGAGGTAACAAGGTCATTCTCGTAGGCGACCATCCCCGAGTCACCGATTCCTGTTTTCTTTTGGCATCTCAACGGTTTCCATTTTTCTAAATTCCCGTGATCACCTCCCAAAACTCGCCCCTATGGCCGCCCAATAGACATCATACCAAACTCGCCCCTACGACCGCACCATACCCATCACGCCTTACGGGATCAGGACCATCCGTCTTTTGAAAGTTGTCTCCTTGTTTGTGTGTGTGTGTGTGTGTGTGAGTGAGACTTACCTTGGTTGATGTATTCAATACACGTTGGCAAATATTCATTAGTGTCCAGGTCGATGGGAACGAAGGCTGTGTATTTGCTCAGGATATTGCAAGCCTTGCTGGTGTGGATGGCGTATATCTGGTACTTCCTGCCTGAGCCTGCCAATCACAGCGAGCACATGCATTGGTGATATGTCGTTCTGGAGCAGCAAGTTAAGGGCTCGCCTAAAGTTAAGAGGGGGATTACATCAAAATCGATCGCCCGACGACTTAAGCGCAAAACGGCGTCAAACGATCGGTCAGATATATTTTGGGGAAACAGGCCGATTCACTTGGGGGGGGGGAGGTTAAAAATGTTTTTTAGCGTTCGATGCAAGCTAATGTGCTTGACACCGCTTCAGGCGTCGTTTATTTTCTCCCTCTAAGGATGGCGGCGCTCTTCCACAGATCAATTTCACCTTTCAGCGTCAAAGCTCCTTTATTGACCGTGCTTCTGTCCCCTGCGCTGACAACCCTCCAAAACATTTTTGAAGTTCAGGTGACGCGGACCTTTCAGCCGTGGTGCGGGAAAATCAATCGATCAAAATCCCTCGCATCGATTAGCGAAGCCGTCCCTCGCCGTTCAGTGACCTGCAAGTGTGAAGTTGAGGCGAGCGACTCAAAGTAGCCCCGGCGACTCTTTACGGCGGGCCGTTCTTGGCTGAGGGCAGTGGGCTTTCAGGCTGACAACTGCTCAGGCAGAAACTCTGGTCTCAGCCCGTTAGCTTAGCATTAAAATCTTCGAAATTCAGCGCGTTTGGTTCCTGAAGATCGCGAGAAAAGCACCAACGGCAAATTAGCTCTGTTAGATTGATTGACAGAATAGCTGCCCTGTCTCTGCTCATCCTCTTGATGCTAAGCTAGCTGCTCTCTACTTGTCCCAATCAAAGGCATTTATAAAATGTGCAAAGTTACTTATACGTTATCTTCATCTTTTTTCACAGAAACTCAACAAACGTCAACATCACTTAGCTTTACACTAGCCATCCATCCATCCATTGTCCACTGCTTATCCTGCTTACGAAATAAATGGTATCTTGATAATGTATTATAATATAGGATATAAATTAAAACTATAATTTTAATGTTGATCAATTTAAAATCATGTCAAAATTAATAACTGTATTATCAATAATAGTAATATAATAAAAAAATTAGAATGATAAAAATACTATAATAGTGGTTATTATATTATAAAAACTAATAATATTAAATAGTATAAGAGCATTATTATTAATATTAATAGCAGCAATATCATAATGCATATATGTATTAATAATGTACATAATATGTATTTTGTTATTTATTATATTATTATTGGATTTATTATTATTATTATTATTATTAATAATAATAATAATAATAATAATAATAATAATAATAATAATAATAATAATAATAATCTATAAAATATATAAATATTTTTAATGATAGACACATAGGTGTATGTTAAACGACCAGAATCACCTTGTATGAAAGGCTCACCGTGCTCGATTTCGCACTCCTTCTCCCCCATGTGCTCGAAGTCGCTGATGATGGAGCGTCCTGCCAGGTGATGGAAGGTCTCGTTCCACAGCTCCTCATGGACCTTCTCCTCACGCTCCCGCCCGTTGAGGAAGGGCTCGATGTCGAAGGCCACCTCCCATTTCACCGGTTTTCCGTAGAGCAGCCCGGACACCACCGCCTTGCAGTCACCCCTCTGCTGGCTGGGGGCCCCCAGTTCCGGAGCCCGGCTGTCCTGTGGGGTCTCCGCCTGGCACAGCTGGTGGCCATAACCCTCTGAAAAAGCAGGTCGGGCTCTGGGCGAGACTTTTCCAGAGACAAGGCATTTCTCTCTTTGATTTGGAAGGGTGGCGTTTTCTATCGCCCAATCTCGTGGTTGTGACTCTTGCTTTTTGTTATATACTAATAGTAATTATTATTATTACGAATTTTATCTTCATTATCAGCATGTTATTATTACCACTGCATTACATCATTATGATTCAAATTATTATGATAATTATTACTATTATTGTTATTATCAGCATGTTATACTGTATTCTTATCATTGTAATTAAATAACAATTATTATTATCATTTAATGACAGAATTATTACACTTCATTTGCTAATAATCTACGTTTTCACTGAAATTAATATAGATCATCTGTTAGATAATTGTTTTGAAACAAAACCAAAAAAAATCATTGCGAAAGATGTAATTTAATTTTCTTCAATCTTGATTTAATCCTACAATATCCCTTTTAATACAAACCGTTTTACCCTTTCATTAAAATTCAATGCGTTAAAAATTATCATTTATGATATATTAACATATATTAATCTAATATATAATATAATATGATATGAACTCATAAGGAAATATGTGGTAACATTAAACAAGAAATAATTGAGAAATCTATTTAAAGTGAAGTAAGTAGAGAAATACTGAATGTATTCTGAGCGCGCTCACTGAGGTCAGACAGGTCTCACCTGCCTCTCCGATGCTGCCGACAGATGGGCTGTCTGTGGACGACCTTGACCCCTCGTCCCTGGCCGTGTTGCGTCCGGGCGGCGGCGGTGGCGGCGGCACAGAGCTGTCCTGGGGTAGGGGTGGCAGGAAATTAGACTCAGGGACGCCGTCCTCCTGAGGGAGGGGTCCCGGCTGGGCCGGCGGCCGCTGGCTTCCGGTGGGCCCTCTGGAAGAGGTGGCGCACAGACTCGCCAGCTGGGGCTGAAAACAAGAGGGAGCGGTTTGTTCGTTTTTTTTAACCCAAAAATTCCCGCGAGGCCTCTGGCTCTATAACAAAAAAATCAAATGTTGCAAAAACACGCAAGGGGTACAACTTGTAAATGAACCTATATTTTATAGGGGATTATTTGCTGATCATACAGGTTCCTTTGCCATGCAACAGTATTAAAATAAATGTTTTATGCACATATTATATTATATTATATTATATTATATTATATTATATTATATTATATTATATTATATTATATTATATTATATTATATTATATTATATTATGTGATATTATATTACATTACATTACATTATATTATATTATATTATATTATATTACGTTACGTTACGTTACGTTACGTTACGTTACGTTACGTTACGTTACGTTACGTTACGTTACGTTACGTTACGTTACGTTACGTTACGTTACGTTACGTTACGTTGTTATACAATATTATATGATATTATATCATATTATATCATATTATATTATATCATATAATTTTACATTATGTTACGTTAGGTTGTTATATGATATGATATGATATGATATGATATGATATGATATGATATCATATCATATCATATCATATCATATTATATTATATTATATTATATTATATTATATTATATTATGACAATGGTAATTTTTAAGAGTAGCTTGTACACACACATACACTCACACATATAAATAGAAACAGATACACACACATATATATGGGCACAATCAAAAATATAGAAAATATATATTTTTTAATCCAATACAGATCAAAATAAAGGGAATAGAAATTGAAACGCTAGTATCGCACAGAAGCAGATTTATTTTGGAATTTTGATGAAGCATCGAGACACCGATCCTGCAAGATCACTGATGCGGGAAACCAAAGCGTTGGACCGATCAACTCGACGCAGAGCTAATAATAAAAACACAGATTAATTAATTTCCGGTTCAGGGGACCGACCGCACCGGCGCAGAGTCCACGACATCTGACACCTGGAGGCTTTGCGAGAGTCGGAGGGGGTTCGGCGTTGACTTCCAAGAGAGGGCCGAACGCCGCAGAGGAGGAGACAGGAGATCTGCGGTGAACGCAGCCTGGCGGATCGAAGACGCTCCCGGAGCAATTTTCAAACCTAATTACCAGCCATAAATTCCGACCCTCATTACCGGCAAGCGCGCGTGAGCCTCCTCCTGATAAAACCCGGGGCTCGTGGCCCCGCATGCAAACGGGAGCGGTGACGGTCAATAACCTCCCCTTTTGATATTTGCACGTCCATACAGTAGAACCTCGTGCTTACGAATTGAATTCGTTCTTTTACTCCGTTCGTGAACCGAATTATTCACGAACCGAATCGATGTTTCGGTGAAATCGGTGAAATCAATGTAAACCCCCATCGATCCGTTCTCCAACCCCAAAAAACACACTGTTGTCTTTTGATACTTTTTTATGGGTTTATTTGTGGCAGAACTCGGCGTTTCCTTCACTAAATCGTCAAAAGTAAAGCTTTCTCACATACGAAACCCTTGCTAATGCTAACGCTATCACCAGCAAGCTGTCTTTCATCAATCCAAGCGAACAATCACTTTTCTACTTCCCCTAAGAATTGAAACATTTGCTTCGTTCAGGTAGTCACCCTTTTAGCCACATCAGCCGTCTTTAGCGCATTTCTGTCCTTCAGGATGTTACAGACAGTTGAGCTGGCCGTGTCGTCGTGCTTGGTGAGACGAACACAAACACCATGCTCACATTTAGCCATCATTTCCTTCTTCTGTAATGACTGTAATTCTTAACTTCTTCTTAACACCACTAAGATAAGATAAGATAAGATAAGATAAGATAAGATAAGATAAGATAAGATAAGATAAGATAAGATAAGATAAGATTAATACTTTATTGATCCCTTACG
>CAAKHD010007136.1:7895-26847 GCA_901007705.1 Fistularia tabacaria
TTTAACCATTGGTGTTTTTTCTCTTACCGCAACTTTCCCATTTTTGTACAATTTGATTTGACTACCAACCCCCCCCCCCCCCCCCCCCCCCCCCAAGGGCCACAGTGGTCTGCCGAACAACACCGACCAGATAGACATGTAGTGACACAGTGGCAAAGACGAGTCTTTTAATTATCCCCTTCAAGGCCCGACCCAACAATCAGACACTAGTGTAGAGCGGTAGAGATGGGCGCTGATATTTAGAGAAGATGGAGGGAATTGTTCATCACTTTGCCCTGGGGGAGATCCAAGAAGTAGAGTGCTGCTGCTGGCGGCTGTAATTAGGTGTTTGGAGAGAACGTTATCTATACCGGACACTGTAAAACACAATGAGAGACAACAACTACTTGTTTAATATGACTACTTCATTGTTGTTTTCCAAGGACAAGGCTTGTACTGCCGGAGGGGCAGAGAACTGCTGGAGTGAGGCCGCAAGAGCGACAATACCCAGCTTGTTGAGAGGCAATGTCATCAGTCTAACTGGCCATCAGTGCTTCATTAAGGATAAACTCTGGGGCACACACAGCTCTTGTGGCCGAAGGGGGTACACAGGAAAACAATGAGGGATAAATAATTCATAACAATGATAATCAGAGCAACACACAGGAGTAACAGCCGTCAAGCAATTGGTCTTTATTATAATTTCGACTGTAATTAAAAGACAACAGAGTGTGGCCCGGGGATGCAGTATCACTTCACACTATTGGTCCTTTCTGTTCTCGTCCTCTGATTAGTTACTCGTTACAATGATATCACCCCGTCGCTGCTGAGGTAATTAGCATTTTGATTGAACAAGTGTTGCCATAGAAGCTTATGTTAGAGAATTGCCCTTCTTATCGTCACCCATTTCTCTTCATTTAGGGGCAATGCTCATACGTGTCTAATGGTAGGAACAGCTGGACTTGTGAGTCAAAGGCGAATAGGAATTTTGACAAAAGAAAGAACGAAGGACCCCGGTTCGATTCTGACAGGGGGACCTCGCTGTGTGGACTTTGCATGTTCTCCCTGTGTCTGCAGGGGTTTCCGCCGGGTTCTCCGATTTCCTCCCGCAGTCCAAAAAACGTGCAGCTGGTTCACGGAAAAATGGAGAAATTGCTCAGAAGTGAATGAGAGAGTGAATGTTTGCCTGTCTGCATACGTGGCCCTGCGTTTGACTGGCGAACAGTCAAGGTAATACCCCACCTCTCGCCCGATGGCAGCTGCCCGACGGCATCTGCTGCAACCCCGAGTAGACTAAGCGGTAGACAATGGATGGATGGAAATGATGGAGATAGTCGTCACCTGACAGAAGTATAAGTGAAGTAGAAAGAGTGTCTTTTACAACTTTTCAAAAGGAATGGTTTTCATCTGAGCCCAGGATGAGCTATCAGCCAGCAGTCATGCAACGACGAGGCAATTATGGAAACAAGTCCTTTCACAAAACATCAATCATCTGCAGAAATTATATCCCACTTATATCCCTGATCATGAGAAATATGGTGCTAAGATTTAAGCTGAGTTTTGACCACAGGTTGAAGTGCCAACAACATTTAAGTGCATTAAATCCATGTTTTGTGTGTGGAGTTTGGCTACAGCAAGTGTTGACAAGGTGAAGACATTTGTCATTCACATATTTGCCAGAAGCGATACGAGTTAATATCTTGAGCTGTGGTGAGTGAATAACCAGCGTGTGCACAGATCCTGAGAATGAATGAATGAATGAATAAATAGATAGATAAAAGCTTAATTACCTAATAATTCTCATTATCAATATCAAATCATGATACATACTTTCACACAACATTACAATACTTACATAAATACTCATTAGATTTATATTTTTCCAGAGGATAAAATATGCTATTAGGATTGACTGGAAGGATGAGACATGCAATTTTGTAAAACAAATAAATTCAACCTGTAAAAGTGCAAAATGAAGTTGCTCAAATCTAAGACTAAAATGATTCTGCGAATGAATGGAAAACTAAGTACTAAGTAAGTAGGAATGTGAGTAAATTACTATACAAATAAATAAATAATCCAGCAATGGTGTAGCCCAACTGCGATATATTAATAACTCGGGAATTCATATTTCCACTCTTATGGGCTGCTTGATGGGAGGTGCCCATGGGGCTGCCTTTGACAGATGTCTTCCTGAGGGTAACCAGGGTAGCAGTAGGCACAAGGGTGACTGACAGCTGTATCCACTTAAGCATATTAAAAGGAAATGTCACACCCAGAGGACTCTTAAAGAACCCTCTCCCACCCTCTGTCATTCATGTGCAAAAATAAAAGCCTCTTTAGGTTTAAGAAAAGTGGTCATCAGGAGTGCCTAAAGTTATATCGAGATGAAAATAAAACAGTTGAATACAGGAGAATATCACTCATTTTTTCAAGAATAATCCATGACATTACTGAGGTTCTAGACTTGAAAACAAAAACATAAAGGACATAAAATGACATATGAAACATAAGAACATTTACAGCTGCATATCTATCTATCTATCTATCTATCTATCTATCTATCTATCTATCTATCTATCTATCTATCTATCTATCTATCTATCTATCTATCTATCTATCTATCTATCTATCTATCTATCTATCTATCTCAGGACAGTTCTTAATGAAGTTAGGAATGGAAAAAGCAGCAATGTGCAGTAGTGAGTGGTCTGTAAGGTTGTTAAATACCTACATATATCTGAAGCATGTTTTAGACATTACGGATGGGGGAATGCATATTTTCACTGTTGTTCTTCACTTGAAAGCATATCAACTTTGCCTTTATGATCACCAGTGATACTGCTCTGTACCGGCAGTGCAAGTGACATTCCATAAAACAAATAAATAGATGCATAAACAAATTAAAAAGTTCTCACATCATTATGAAATAAAGACAGACATGGACTGATGTTTTTGTATCTGTAACTATTCAGCTATTTTGACAATTACAGAGGTTAGTTTCCAACTGTCATCTCAAGGTGTTGAATATTTTTACATCTTCCTTCTTCTGCCCGAACACTCACACCTTTCAATTAAGTGTGAACAAAAGGTATGACACAGCATCGTGATTATGATTCAGAGTTATTTTTTGTTCGTTTTTTCACACGGTGGCACAGTGGCACGGTGGCACCGCCTCACAACACAAAGGATTCTGGTTTGATTCACACAGGGAACCTTTCTGTGTGGAGTTTGCATGTTCTCCCTGGATCCTACATGGGCTTCTCCGGTTTTCTCCAACAATCCAAAAACATGCAGGAGGTTAATTAAGAGTGAATGGTTGTTGAGTGGCTATTGATCCAAGATATGTGGTTTTCTCCCGTAGTCCAAAAATATGCAGGAGATTAATCAGGGAAAACAAGGAAAATTCCCCTAATGTGTGAATGCAAGAGTGATTGGCTGTTCTTCTCTAGATGTGGCCCTGCAGTTGACTGACGACGGGTCCATGGCTATCCCGCTTCTCGCCCAATGACAGCTGGGATAGGCTCCAGCATCCCCCTAGACCCTTAGTGTGGGACAAGCGGTAGATGATAAATGGATGGACAAGATTGCAAAGCGAGGAATTACATAAATGCATGTGTCAATGTCAGCATCTATATTCTATTTGACAAAATCAATCATGAAAATGCTGGGGCAAGGAACAAATGGCAAACTTTGGCTTCATTAGGTCAAGGTTGCTGAGGATAAAACACGTAATAGCCTGAGGACTTGAAGTGATGATGCTCGGTAGTGGCTAGTCCCTGTAATCATTGCAAGCTTAAGTTGTCTCTGCAAACCTGCGATGGCTTCAACTTAAAGCCGGACCTCAATCTGATGACTTGAATGTCACCATTTACTCTATAGCTACTGCATTATTTGTTTGTAAATTTCCATTTCAGCGGAGCTGAAATCTGCGGAAAAGCAATCTCGTGTTCTGAATTTATGACGTTAGAAAATAATGATCATCCAGTATTACAGATAGACAACATAATTTATTTGAATTAATAAATGCATTTTCCTTTCAATAGAAAATGCATAAATGAATATATGTACTTTTAGCCTCTCCGGTGCCTGGCAAGTTGATAATATTGAACCTCATTTGCAAATGCTCGTCTTAATTTCCAATCCCTAGAGATCATTTTGACGACCGATTTTCCCAGGCTGGACCCTAGCAATCTTATAAAACTGATGTGTTCATAAGACAGCCTTGGCGTTGGTCAGTGATGGCAAACATCAAGGATGCAAAGTGCCTGCAGTCCACTCACACAATAGAAGTAGATATTATTTTTGGTTTGGTCCTTTTGTTTCAGTCCCATCTGGGCTGTAAATTTCAGTCTGGGATTTTATAAACATGGTCATCAATGTGAGTTTTGGTATTGTCATTGTTCCTGGATTTTCCCCTTGTGTGTCATTGTACTTTTTTGATGTTTACAACTTGGAAAAGTCAAGGTGATCCTTTAATGACAATCAATTTCCTCACTGTGCGTTGTAGTTTCCGTGCATTTCTTCTGTGTGACATCATAAACCGGGAAATTGAATTATTAACAAATAAAAGGTAATGGTAATTATATCAAAGTGGAACAAAGAAAGAATATTGGCTGATCAAATTTCAGTTTTGGCCTCAAGTGAGTGCAGGCTTATCTTTTTGTTATTTGTGTTGGATTTTCCTTCTTTCTCTCAAGATTCGCATTGAAGGTCCTTGACTATCGTGTTTATATTGTTTTGCTGCCAATCAGCTCCTCATTTCGTTACCCACTTGTCCATTCTTGCGGGACTAGTTGTGTTTGTGTATCGATCTTATTTTTAGCTAACGCTTTGTCCTTTCATGCTTTCCAATGTGTGTACCTTACCCTGTCAATTTTCTTCTTCTTTCAATTTCATTTGGTGTCTGTTGCCAATGTTAAATGCTTCAATACCTGCTTCCCTATATGCAAATTCTGAAGTGTACCTGTTTTGACTGGAATAAGTGGAATAACAAAGAAACTAGGCACGGTGGTTACCACCTCAACGTCTAAGCAAGAAGGACCCAGATTTGATTTGGACAAGAGGCCTTTCTGTGTGGAGTTTGCGTGTTTTTCCTCTGGGCTCTCCAGTTTCTTCTCAAAGAAAGTTCATAGAAAATTGGCCAGATGAGTGAAGGGTTGTCTGTCTCTATATGTGGCCCTGCGATCGACTGGCGACCGGTCCAGGGGGTACACATCCTCTTGCTTACCAGTAGAAATTGGGCTACTGTGGGTCGAAGAAGAAGAGGAGGGAGGCGTGTTCGGAAGCAGAGAGAGAAGAGGAAAGGCAAGAGTCTGGGACTGAGAGTTGGGACTTTGAATGTTGGGACGGTGACAGGAAAAGGTAGAGAGTTGGTTGACATGATGCAGGGAAGGAAGGTGGATATACTGTGTGTCCAGGAGACCAGCTGGAAAGATAGTAATGCTAAGAACTTAGGAGTAGGTTTTAAGTTGTCATATGGTACTGACAGGAAGAGAAATGGAGTAGGAGTTATCTTGAAGGAGGAGTTTGTTAGGAATGTTCTGGAGGTGAAAAGAATGTTAGATAGACTTATGAGCCTGAAATTAGAAATTGAAGGTGTGATGCTCAATGTTGTTAGTGGCTATGAACCACAGGTAGGATGTGAGTTAGAGGAGAAGGAGAAGTTCTGGAATGAGTTAGATGAACTGATGCAGAATATCCCCAGAAATGAGAGAGTGGTAAATGTGGCAGACTTCAATGGACATGTTGGTGCAGGCAATTGAGGTGATGAAGAAGTGATGGGCAGCTTTGGTATCCAGGAGAGGAACGTAGAGGGACAGATGGTGGCGGACTTTACAAAAAGAATAGATATGGCTGTAGTAAATACTTTAGAGCATGGGGTAGCTTATAAGAGCAGAGGGAGGAGCACGCAGGTAGACTACATCTTTTGTAGACAGGGTAATCTTAAAGAGATCAGTAACCACAAAGTAGTGGTAGGTGAGAGTGTAGCCAGACAGCATAGGACGGTGGTTTGTAGGATGACTCTGGTGACAAGGAAGATCAAGAAGACAAAGGCAGAGAAGAGGACAAAGTGGTGGAAGCTGAAAGGGCAGGAGTGTTGTATGGTTTTCAGGGAGGAGTTGAGAAAGGCTCTTAGCGGTCAGGGAGAGCTTCCAGATGACTGGACATCTACAGCTAATGTGATCAGGGAGACAGGTAGGAGAGTACTTGGTGTGTCTCTGGAAGGAAAGCAGATAATGATAAATGATGAATAATAGTAATGATGAAGTGCAGGAGTGTATCCAGTGAAAGCGGTTAACAAAGACGAAGTGGGACAGTGAGGAGACTGAAGAGAACAGACTGGAGTACAGGAAGATGCAGCGTGAGGTAAAGATAGAGGTAGCAAAGGCAAAACAAAGGGCAAATGATGACTTGCATGCTCCGTTGGACAGTAAGGAGGGAGAGACTGATTTATACAGGTTGGCAAAACAGAGACATAGAGAGGAAAAGGATGGACAGCAAGTCAGGGTGATGAATGATAGAGAGGGAAATGTATTGACAGATGCTAAAAGAGTGATTGGAAGATGAAAAGAGTATTTTGAAGAGCTGATGAATGAGTAAAATGAAAGAGAGGGAAGGGAAGAAGAGGTGACTATTGTAGACCACAAAGGAGACAGGAATCTCCATGGACCATGATGTTTGCAGATGACATTGTTATCTGTAGTAAGAGCAGGGAACAGGTTAAGGAAAATTCTCAGGGGTGGAGGTTTGCTCTGGAAAGGAGAGGAATGAAGGTTTGTCGTAGCAAGACAGAATATGTGTGTGAATGACAGGAACCAGGGTGGAACGGTGAGGCTACAGGGAGTGGAGATCAAGAAGTTGGAGGATTTCAAGTACTTAGGGTCAACAGTCCAGAGCAATGGAGAGTGTGGAAAAGAGGTTAAAAAATGGGCTCCAGGAGGTTGCTGTTTGGTTTGGAGACAGTGACACTGAACAAAAGACAGGAGGCAGAGCTGGAGGTAGCAGAGATGAAGATGTTTAGGTTCTCTTTGGGAGTGACCAGGATGGATAGGATCAGGAATGAGTCCATCAGGGGGACAGCACATGTTAGATGTTTTGGAGAGAAGGTCAGAGAAGCCAGACTGAGATGGTTGGGTCATGAGCAGAGGAGGGACAGTGAACATATTGGTAGACGGATGCTGGAATTGGAGATGCCAGGCAGGAGGTCTAGAGGAAGACCGAAGAGAAGATTTATGGACGTAGTGAAGAGAAGATATGAAGGTGGTTGGTGTGAGAGATGAGGATACAGAGAATAGGGTTAGATGGAGAAGGTTGATTCGCTGTGGCGACCCCTGAAGGGAAAAGCCGAAAGGAGAAGAAGAAGATATGCAAATATTTATATAAAAAACAAATTATTCATATGTAATCTTTTAAACCTCACTGAGTATGAAATGGTGAGAGAAGAACTTAATTTTGCTCTTTTACACACGTCATTGTGGGCAGCAGGAGCAGAATTAGCTATGACTGAGTGAAAAATAGCAATATTGTCCTTATAATAAGATGGAAAGGCTCTTGCTACATTGGTTGATATGAGGAAAGAAAAAATGATCGGACGAAAAATTGAATGCAAATGAAAGAGAAGATGCTATTTGACTTGATATTGGCACCTGACTGAGCTAAGCTCCCAAGAAGGAATTGGCTTAATAATGCATGTGCCAATCAGAGGTAGTGGTGAAATCATTACTGGCCATAGACATGGTGGCGGGCAAGGTCAAAAGCAGCTGGTTATTACCACAGTTATATTATTTATAAGAGCCATTTCCGCATCAAGTGGCCTTCCCGAGGCTGCAGCTGCCCTTCCAGACCTCCTGCACAGCCAGAGGGAGGTAATGGGCCAATCAGCCAAGTCATGCAGGGAGCTGGCCTGCCATGCTGGGAACCAACTGGGAGCATACACCATCATCTCTTTAGATAGCCCCTGAAGTCATGGCGATACGTGCCAATCAGGAAAATATAGGGAGTTAGAAATGCAAGAGACCTAAAACTTTGGACGATCATGTTTTTCTTCAATCAAACTAGGCTGCTTTTTTTTATTACTTTGCCACAGCTCTTTCAAATGCATTTGCTCCCAGCCAAACAGAACAAACACAATTTGACAGACTCTTCTGTTTCCGTAACAGTGAGATTATAGTCTTTCCAATTCATCTCCCATGCAATATTCATCTTCCAGGGCCAATCACACAAACACTTGTATGTGAAATCTCATTGCTGAGTGGCTTATCTGATGATAATTACTCTGTTATATATATTTATCAAGCTGCGCTCACTGTGAAGCATTCTTGCATCTAGTTAGGAGAGGCAATGTGTCTCTCAGCTAAAGCAATCTCATGTTCTGAATTTATGATGTTAGAAAATATTGATCATCCAGGATCACAGATACAGACAACATCATATATTTGATTTAGTAAACGCGTATACCTTTCAACACAAATGCATATAAGAATATATATATATGTACTTTTATACTCTACATGGCTAAAGAAAACAATAAATTGAAAAAATGTCCTTATTTTCCATAAAAGTTACAATTGTTTTTTTTCTTCCTTTCTTTCTTCCCGTGTGGTTGTGAGAAAGGGAGGAAGAGATTGAAAGCATTTTTTTGGGGGCATTTTGCCCACTTTTGGACTCACCTTTTTCCGTATTTGTACTTTGCTTTTTAGTTTCTTTTCTGTCTGTGTTTTTCTGTTCACATTTCTGTCACTGTGTCTCCCATGTCCAGTCTCTTGCCCTGGTGTCTCTCTTCCCCCATTCATGCCATTTCTTTGGCTAAGCTATTTGAACATCAATGGCAGAAGAGACAAAAACAAGAGAGCACTGATCTACAGTATGATATCTGTTTCCAGAACTAGCTGAATGTGCACTTTTTACAGGAAACGCACACAGTTCAGGAGGATAAGGTGGACAGGGATTTATGGTGGGATGGACCCTTTTACTTCAGCCACGGAACCACCGAGAGAGCAGGTGTAGCTATCCTGCTAAAGGCCTCAGGCATGCCGTTTTTCTGTTGTCTGCTGAGGCAGCGAAGAGGCGTTTGCTGATTGTGAGGGTAAAGATAGCATATTCTGTCTTTTGCCTAGTCAATGCATATGGTCCAACTATCGACGCGGAGAGAGTGAACATGTTTCACACTCTGAAGAATGAACTTTCCGCTTACGAGCAGGAAAGCAACACTTTTGATGAGACTGTTGACAGCATAGGTAGGGAGCCCCATACAGCATCTACCCCCAGCCCCATCAGCCCCATCTACTTCTCAGATCCTTCGAACCGCCATATCCTTTTGCGATCTACTAGATACTTACAGGGTAAAAAACCCACTTCCCTGCCCGCACAGGAAAACAGAATTCGTAAGGCGATTGATGCTGGTTACTGATGGCTGCTGCTGCAGCTGGGGGCACTACTCCTGCTGTATCTCCCGCCACCGCTGTGTTGTCCCGGTGCTGCCAGTGTACCTGCTGGGGTGCGCCCGACGGTACGCCAACAGTACAGTGCATCCAGCGAAAGCGAGCCCCTTGCCCATAAATCACGACTCAGTTCAGAGTAAGCTTGCACCGCAACACCCCCGTTCCCAACATGGAGCGGGACGTTGCTAACTGTGTCCTCTGTATCACGAATGATAATGGTACAGTCGATAAATGTGAGTCAGGAAGCCAGCTAAGTGAGGTTGATGACATGTAGTGTGGCCCTGAGTGAGACACTGCTTTGCTTTGCGGAAGCAATAAAGAAATGAATCACCTTTACAACTTTGACGGCATTAATGACTTTTTAGATGGCAGCTTCCACAGAAAATTAAAGTTATACATTACTTTAGCGACACTGAGAAATCCATCAGATCGTAATTGAAAAAAACTTCAAACTGAAATGAAGACTATTGTGGAAGGGCTGAGTAGGGACACAGACATCACCACTGAGTTCAATGCTTGATCAAAATGGGCGCAGGGTTGAGTTGGCATATTGCTTTTCAGCGAGGAATAAGACAAGGCTGCCTCATCTCCGGGCAGCTCTGCGGTCTAGCCATCGCGCCTTTGCTCTTATGGCTCAGAAACCGACTCAATGGCCTTCCTGTGCCGATGTCAGAAGACACGAGCACTCCTTCAGTCTGTGCGCTTATGCCGACGACGTAAATGTATTCATATCCAACTAGGACAATATCCAATATCATGGACAATGTCTGAAGCCTTTCTTTACGAGAGGGTAAGCTCAGTAAAGCTGAAGTGGGCAAAGAAGAAAGCCCTGCTCCTGGGCCAACGGAGTGGCCAGACATTGCCCACCCCACCCTCTGGCCTGAGGTGGGAGAGGTATGGCCTTAAGCTGCTATGGATGTGCTCAGGGACTGAGGCCTTTAGGGGGGAAACTGGGTAGGAGTGAAAGACAGAATAAGTGCACAGCTGTCAAAGTGGAGGGGGCTACTGCCTCAGCTGTCATATAGGGTAAGGGTGCTCATCATCAACAGCCTGATTGCCTTGACACTCGGGCACAAGTTTATTGCAATAACACCACCAAGGGGCTTGCTAGAGGAGATCCAGAAGCTGATCTCAGACTTCTTCTGATCTGGAAAACACTGGACCTGAGTGACAGTGCGCTATCCTCCAGTTACGGTGGGAGGCTAAGACATCACTCACATCTTCAGTAAGATATCAGGCTTCAGACTGCATACAGCCATGAGGATCCTTTACGAGTGCAGACCCAACTGGCTGATCACTGCAAAGTTGCTTCTGAAAAAGACTGGATGGTTAGAGCTGGACATGCAGCTTTTTTGATGCAGCCAAGAATTCTTAATCAGACTGGACTTACATCCTTCGGTAGCTCAGTCCTCCAAGTTTGGCAGGCCCCAGAATTTAGGCGGATAGATAACAATCCCCCCGGGCTGGTGGCTGATGGAACAGCCTCTGCTCTTCAATAACTTTCTGAGGTCCCAGTCTTTGTGTTTCACAAGCCTGAGTCTCAGCCCCAGCAGGACTGGTCTCACAAAACTGGGTCATTTTTTGCAGCTAACCCCTTCTTCTTTGAATGCTCTGAGGGAATCTGGATGTAAAACCTCTGGATGGCTGGTTGCCAGAGTCACCAAGAAATTTGTGATGCTCCCCTTCCTACCTGAAATGCTTTGCGACGGAGCACTCCCAGCTTGAGTCATGGAACGACAACATCGATTACCGGTTTCCCTCACTGACCATCCTGCCACGGATCGGGAAATGAGAAACAAGGAATGCCTGCCGCTGACCTCAAAAAACCCCACGTTTGAAGGAGTTTCAAGCTACAAATAGAAAAAAACCTCGATGTAACTTGTGTCAAGGTGCTTAATCGTCAACAGCTATCGCAAGTGGTATCCAAGTTATCCAAGTGGCTCGGCTTCTTTGGACCGGCCATCTCTCTGAATGGGAGATGGCGAGCCCTGTACAAGCCACCACTGGAGAAACGGTCAGGTGTCCTCAAGTGGAGAATTATGCATTCCGCCATATCAAGGAACAGTGACAGAGCACATTTCGAATCTGGGGTGGCAGGACACTGTTTGCTCGGCTGAAACGTTGCCTCATTTGTTTCTCGAATAAGGTTTCTGCCACTGTTTCGTTTCTTGAAGGGTTTTGTCTCGGTCTAAGAGTTACCTTTACTTTCCATTTGTTTATTTTGGTCCAAAGTATTCAAGGGATAACAAGAGGGTGTTCATTTTGTTAAACTTTTGGTCTGGTACTAGTTAATTGTCCATTTGGCTGACCCTGAAAATTAAGGTTTGTGACCAAGGGAATGAGAATCCAGGCACACTTTTTAAAGCATTTATTAAGACTCGTTTAAAAGTGGAATTTAATTTATTTTCAATAACGGATAACCAGAGGGACTCTATTTCAGGAGGTAGCGCGACCATCTTGAGAACCAGACCTTCCTGGTTCGATTCCCCGCTCCTCCTTGTGTGTGGAAGTGTTGTTGAGCAAGACACTGAACCCCTAACTGCTCCCCTGGGGCTGGTAGACGCCATGCTAACTGCTCATGGTTCATCCATGATGGGTTAAATGCTAAGAATGAATTTCCCCATGAGGGATTAATAAAGTACACATTATTATTATTTGTGTTCTGTTAACAGCTACGGCGTGCTTCGGTTCTTTTTTGAAGTTGATCGCCCTCCCAGCTTAATTGAGTATCTTTATGTTTTCCCCTTTCATGTATTCTTGTCAAGTCCCAGCATTTTTTTTTTAAAACTTTTTTTCTTTCTTTTTATTAACTGGAAATCCAGGGGATTTTATTTCCAGTTGGGCAGGAGGAAACATATTGTGTTCCATGAACAACAATGGCGAGTTGATGTTCTCTTTTAAAGTTGATCACCCTGCCTTTGCCATTAAGTTAAAGTGAGTAATTTATTGAATCTCTGAATCTTTCTTGTTTCATCCATGAATTAACAAAGGGATTTTGAAAACTCAAACTCTTTTTTTCTTTCTTCATTTATCTTTAATGAGGCAATAACTCCCACAACAGTGATGATAGTGAGTCATAAAAATGATGCAAAAATGATTGCCTGTTGCCAATGTATAGTATAGTTTGATTTGAGGCTGGATGATTTCTGGTGATTCAAATGTGACTGAATTTGGAGGTAAAAAATGGTAAAAATCTTGATAATAAAGAAGGTATACGACATAAGCAGAAATTATGGTAATATTATGTGTAGATGGATTTAGTTATGGGGTGGCTCAGGCCAATCAAACATCACCAGTGTATATCGTAGGGCATTGTTATTTTCTTAGCATGTCAAAACAGTTACCTAGCTACTTCTGCTTGACTGCAGGTTATGAAAACAGTGGAATGACGCTAAGTATACAGGGGAGGTTAAAACGAACAACCAAAAAAAAGCTATTTTTTTTTGTCTTTTAAATATGGGAAAGAATCATGACCTGGATATAATCAGTATAATTCTACTTGTGTAAATGTTACAGTTCTCAGAAGCAATGTCTGAGCTCTCCTTGTATCTATCAGTGATTGCAACTTGCCATGATGTTATACTGAATTGGAAAAGTAAACAAAGTAACTAACTTGTTTCAGTTTGGGATTATCCCACACCAGATGTTTAGAAATGAATTAATTACTCACTTGGTATGCTTGGAAAATTGAACACAAATACATATTTGTATAGTTTATTGCAAAAAATTGCAAAGATCATCTTTCGTGTTTAGGTTGTGGGCTATCTAAGTCTTACACTGTATTCTCAAATTATAAAATAACATGGCATTGTAACATATTGAATTCCAGGGATTTAAGTTTCCTCTGGAAACTTTTTTTTTCCTTCAACTGGCTGAAATAAGTTGAGTGGTTAAAACAGTGCCTGAAACCTGGATTGAACACCCGTGAAAACTAGGCTAAATATGGATTCTTAAATACTACGACATCTGCATTCAAGAAATATCGTTAGCTACGTCAGGAAGCAAAAGTAGAATATGTAAGAACTGTCACAAATATCCTCTCTTACAACCTCCATAACATTATATAGTTGCAAGCCCAGCAGCCATAAATTCACAAAATGATTTATAGGTAAACCAAACACTAAGGAAAAATGAGGTCTTTTCACCTTTTTTTTTTCGTATTTAAAAGACTCATTCAAACACAGAAAACACAAGAATACTGCTGTTTCTTTCTTGACTCAGACAATACATGTTATCAACCAAGCAGCAGCCTTAATAAACTTTTAAGTTCTGTTCAGAGAATGATGGTGGAGAAAAGTAACGTGGTACAAACTGTACATCAGAGATGTGTGCCTTCTCAGGACTTGTGAGTAGAACTACAAGCAAATACTACAACCAGAGACAGGCTTTGAATTAAGCTGGCTGGCAAACATTTGTGAAGAAACTATACAACAGGTTTTATTGCTCATCTCTAGGCAAGTCTGATCATAATGACTTCGCTTAGGGTACATAAATGTTTCTGTTTGTGGGCATACAATTGCTAGTTATTGTGAATTAGACACCACCTTTCTGGTATTTTAGTAAGCTACTTGGGTTTCATACTAAAATGCCCTTACCGTGAAGCACTGAAATGTACCCAGCAAGATCATGAATATTAAAATAGTAAAATGTTTTGTTCCCTAGGGGAGCAAATTATCTGTTCTAGTCAAATACACCATCTTCAGCTTACAGCATTAATAGGCAGTAGGTTTAGTCCTGTCATGCCATTTGGTTAGATTGCAGAGTCTTGGGCTGAAAGCCAGGGAAAAACAACAGATTAAGTCACCGGGGTCAAGCAGGGGTGCTTTCACACAGAGTCAGTGTCACAGGGCAGAGGTAGCCTACAACCGATGCCATGCCACCATAAACAAATACATTTACTGGATGGACATGAAGGAACAGCGCAGCCAGGGTCAGATTCCTGATAAGAGTGGCCAATGATATGCTGCTGTGTCCCCTTTGCCTAATGCTGTGGTTTCCAAATGAAGGTCGGCTGCCCACAGCATGCTAAATACACCACGCTGCACAGTTTGTCAGGATACAAGGCCACAATTATTGGGGGGCCTTTACCTGGCTCCATAATTTGGCCACATACTACAAAATAAGCATTGTTCAACATCTGAGCAGTCATAAAAACAGGCAGTATCACAGGGATCAGCTTGAAAGAGAGGCCACACAATTGCCCTGGGTAACAATTGGCAAATTTTGGGGACCTGAAAAAGAAGCGGCGATCCCAGGAGAAGTTACTAATATCCTTCTATAGCCGCACATTGTTACATGGTCCACAGTGGAGAAGAATTTGAATGATGACAAAGATTAGCAGCACTTAGGGAGAGGGGATGTTCACAGCCCACTTAAGGAAATACCTGAAGTACACCAAGCTGCTCCAAAATGCCAAACCGCTGTCTTGAGGACTACTTTGTACCTTATGAAGGGGGGATTGCTGAGGCTTTTGAAGGAAGATCAGGAATCTGTCAGCTCAAAGAGACAGGGTCAGACCCACAGAAAGCCATAAAGTAACTTGGTTAGGAAGCTAAGAAAGCCAGCAACTAAATGAAGCTAAAAATGAAGTACTGTATTTTTCGGACTAAAAGTCGCACTTTTTTTCATGGTGACAGCAGCGAAAGTGTGCTCTAGGCTTTATGTGTCAGTATCTACAACCCCAATTACTCCTGTACCACTGAAAATTTAAAAATTTAACATCAACTTATAAAGACAACTGAGAGAATCGAATTCAATGGATTTATTTAATAGCAGGGAGATCAAAATTTGGTAAAGTCGTTGTGCTATGTTGTTCATGCTAGAGTTATCTGAATAACTGTTTATATGTTGCGTTAGGATAGACATCTATTCAACCTATTCAGCCAGTTGTTCTCTATTCTATTGTTATTGCTATAACTTGCCTTTCAAGATGAAATGTCTGCTTAAGACTCTGATTTCATAAAATAAATTTCCCCCCCAAAAATGCGACTTATAGTCCAGTGCGACTTATATGTTTTTTTCTTCTTCATGATGCATTTTTTGTCTGGTGGGACTTGTAGTCCTGAAAATACGGTACAATGTTTGGGGGGGTCAACATGTTAACGGAGGCAACTAGCCAGAGGGCTTGGCCTGTTGACACTAACGCAGGAAAAATCACCTGCTCTGATTTCGTTGTTCTGAATTTTAGTTATTATCTTCATGCTGAAGTGCAGCAGCAATGACATTAACCAAATGATATAATTGTTAACTTTAAATGGGAATCAAACCACTGAAATACTTAACTTTTTGGCAGGAGTGAGGCAGGGCTTAAATGTCGTGGGCAGGGATCAGAGTGTGGCCAGTCTGGAGATGACCTTTGGTTTGACTAAATGTTCAGGGTCTTTTCTCTACAAAACAGGGTCTTTTTGGATTAATCTGTTTTCTTTTTTTAACCCAATAATTTGCTAACTATAACCATTTCCCTGATACAATTTTTGTGTGTCCTATCTTTTCCTGATGTAGCTCTTCAGAATGATAATTAATTCCAATCAAAAACTTCTGTCATTTGTAGTCTCCTAGACAATATTTGCAACCGTTCTACAGAGACACCGAATCGTTGCCACAAAACTGAGCTAAATATCGTGATCCTAAATACACACAGAGGGCAGGGTAATCAATCACACTTATGGCTTGATGACATTTGCTTAAAACGTCCTCAAACACATTTGAATGAGGAAGAGAGGATTTTCTGCCCCAGATGTAATATGACACTGCATATAAATGTTCAGACTGACATTTCAAACAACAGACAGAATGCGTGCCAGCATTCACATGGGAAAACTACGGGGCAAGTACATAAAATGTCTGGATTCAGTCTCTCGCTGATCCTTTTCAGCACCCTGGCTACTTTTTTGTCATTTGTCAGTAGTATGCAGGGTGTGAAGCATGGTTTCTGCTGGTTATCTTGTCTGTATTAAATAAATCAAATTTGCAGTTATAATACAGAAGTTGTTGCTAATTTCTTGTTTAAGGAATTCTGTTATCACCCATATTGATGTTCTTTGGAATCCAACGAGTCATTCACTGGATAGACGTTACAGTAAAAATACAAGGGTTTTATTCCCTTAAGTAAACAACATTTCCCACTTAATCTCTTTCCAAGCATAACTGTCTTTGTTTCCCCGCTTCAACTAATGCTCCAACATAGCGGTACCTCGCTAGTTCACAAACTAACACGTAATTGTCATCCAAAATCCTGTGGTTGACTTTTTATTGTTTCCCCTAATATCTCCCTTTAATTATGTGGTGATCCAGCAATAACGTAACGGCACCTCACACAATCAATTAAAAGGCATCATTCGCGACAACATTCATTTTACAAGTGCACCAAATTTCTGATATCATTCTGTGTATACCTGTGACTACATGCGTGTACAGTGCATTCTAATCAGCCCCCTGTTGTACCGAACACAAATAAGTTGAGTTCCAACAATAATTGCAAATGCATAAACATACATGCAGCCCCCCACTTCAGGATTCACTCCAATCAAACAATAACAACATTCCCCTATCATTTCAAAACAGTATGTGGGAACTCAAAGGGAGTCTCGAGAGTCACTCTCTCTTTAATTATACTTCTTGGAGAACCGTTTTGCATTTTTGAACAATGATTGGTTTCATTGGTTGAAAAAGGAAAAGAAAAAAAAATAGGTGAAAACTGTAATCCTGTCCATCTGTGACTGTCTGCATTGAGGAGAAGATTGAGGATCAATACTGGTGGACAGAGGCTTGTCTTCAATCTGCTTCATGTAAGCATCAGCCACATGAAAGAGCTCACTAGCCAGCCAGTGACATTTTTGTGTTTTGCCAGTTGAATTCACAAAGTAAGAAGCAAGTCACAAAATATAATGACAACAACAAGAACATTAACAACAATAAAAACAGAAGGAATTCTGGATCATGATGATGATGAAAAAAAAAGGTTCCTTGGCCCAGATCCATCAGGTAAATATTTTGTTTCTGCACAGATCACTCAGTGTGGAGTGACGTTTCGGATTTGCTGCTGTAAATTTGTCAATGTAACAGTTAAGCCCTGGCTTGTAGCTGAAGCATACCTCTTAGAGAATAAATCAAAATAAACATCACCCTTTATTTCACGGTGTTGGAAGTTTTTTGTCCAATGTAAATTTCATTGCAAATATTTTTGGGCAAATGCAGATGGAAATTTGTCTTGAGTGTCAAACAAAGAAAATTATTTTAGAATCAATCAATGTATGCAGAATATAGACCAAGCTCTGTGTAACCTATACAAAAAAAAAAATCTGTTATTTCAAGTGGGTCTCTATCTGTCTTTTAAATAGCTCAGAAGTGAATCTCTGCTGTGTCTTTGTGGAGTCCTCTGTTTAGGGGTAGAGGCCTGCATTGCTGAAACCAAGATAAGGCCGTCTGATAAGCAGGGATGCGGGGGGTGGGGATGGAGATAACCATCCTGCTGCCTAAGTCGCTCTGCAGCATCAGCTATCAGAGCCCTTATCAGACCACACAGGCTTCTCTCATTCAATCTCTTCTATTCAGCGCTGGGGCACCTTTCCTCTCCTGCCTTTTCTCTTGCTTGCCGGTTTGACCCTCTCATTCTTTCTCACCCTTTCGTGTTTCACTCTTCCTTCATGCAATCACCTGAATGCCAGTGTAGATCCATATCAACTTATCGGAGTGGCAAAATAGCCCAAAGGGGGAAATGAGGCTAATTAAATTGATAGGGAAAATAAATGTTGGTCTACGTGGTCTGTTTAGCTGGCGGGCTCTATTGCCCTAGGCTCTTGTATGCAATTGTCTGTGTGTGTGTGTGTGTGTGTGTGTGTGTGTGTGTGTGTGTGTGTGCGTTTGTGTGAGACAGCCAACGGTGTGGAAAATGACTATGATAAGGAACAGATTTAGTATGGATTGCTGGACAGGGTGAAAGCTATCGGTAATGACCAACAATGGACTTGACCTTGGAGAGGAGGGAATCTTTGAGGAAATTTACTAATTAGGTAAACTGTAGCTGTTGATGTTGTGGATGTCTGTGCATGAGAGTTTGTGTGTACGACTGCCATGTACAACACGCCAGCAGAAAAAAACTAAACATGTGTATGTTATATCAATACACAAGTCCGAGCATGGAGTGGCCAACACAGTCCCAGAGACACACACACACACACACACACACACACACACACACACACACACACACGCAAACATTTAAACAGTGTCAGAAGAGTTTTACAAACGTACCTCGATGTCGATTGGTGGTTTTGTCAAACATTAGCATTGCATCCTCTACCTTAAAAGGAAACACACAAAAATATTCATGTTAATAGAAGACATCTTCAGGTCAGCAGAGATTGCCAGCACACACACACACACACACACACACACACACACACACGCACACACACACACACACACACACACACACACACACACACACACACAACGCTTAGCCTAAAAGAGAGATGCAGCGAAGGCACACGCCCCCAAGGAAACAGAGCACCCTAAGGTTGTTTGCGAGT
>CAAKHD010007136.1:27089-37089 GCA_901007705.1 Fistularia tabacaria
ACACACACACACACACACACACACACACACACACACACACACACACACACACACACACACACACACACACACACACACAGCTTAAGTTAGCTATGCAAATGTGCGCATTGTTCAACGCCTGTTAATGCATTTTGACACATCAGACTACACTTCTGTCTGATTTCTCAGCATGGTGCACATCAATATTCGAGAAAAGCTGCAATTTGGTCAAATTTGCATTTCAGATTAGGAAGTCCTTGCTACCGTCTGATGACTAGATTGTTTTTTCTTTTTTTTTTTTCTTTCTGTCTGTCTTTTCCTATGTATAACAAACACACACACACACACAAAGACCAACAGTCGTACGGTTCTACATTATGGCTCCTTTTTTGTCAGACGGTCTTTTTTCAGGAACAGGGACACATATTTTAGGAATAAAGGGGAAAATGGGTGACACAAAGACTAACAGAAAACTAGAAAAAGGTTAAATTAACGGACAGGACACAGAGGTAATCATGCTAACATTCTAAATTTATAAAATAGGAGTTTAAGAAAGGTAAAATCGTCCCCCTTCCATGTCATATTGTATTGTAGTGTACATGAAATGTCTTGAGCTTCAATCTCTGCTGTGCCTAAAATCAGAGATATTCCACTCATTATTCCACTCCCTGGGCCTATGGAGAGCTGTGTTATGTTACAGTATACATGCAAGTTCACTGATGGCTAGCCAGGAACCTCCAGTTAGGTAGCTCCAAAACATGTTCTCAGGAAGGAAGCAAAGAGGCTCCAACAATGAGGTCACTGTGCAGGCACACATTAAACTATACACATTTATACACCGGGATCAAAAACGAAAAACAAAACAGGATCGTGTTTGACAAGACAGACGACCACAATCATATTTGAACATATTTTTTTATCAAAAACTGTCCCAAAGTTTCAGAGTAGCAGTGAATATCAGATCTTCCATTTCGTATTTAATTTACAAACAATACCAGACACTCTGGTGAAATAGATAAATACAACTGTCATCACGTTCTGCAATACACTGGAGAACTGGAGCAGTATAACTGAATCTGATGACAAAACTTCAGTAGGACCTGAATTCTGAAGCTGTGCAGAGATGAGAAACATATTGGAAGGGGAGTAGGGCAATCTTAATTATTGACATACCTTAAAAAATATTGGGGGATTGTTGAAAAAAATTGCAAAGAGAATAAGAATGCTACTTAATCTGGAAAATCTGTTTCTTGTATTAGTCAACATTGTATGAAATTATTTTGATAAACAGTTGAATTCCTCCTCGAGACCCCACACACAGCCAGGGAGCGCCTCGTGGCCGGGCCTACACCGATGGGGCTCGGCCGGCCTTGGGCCTCTGGAGAGGGGTTGGACTGTGGAGTTGCCCCTGTGAGAGGCGCCACGTGTTGGAGTTCGACCCATTGGACAAGAGGGTAGCCTCCGCCCACCTTTGGGTTGGGACAGTGTGGTTTTCACCCTGGCTGTGGCACAGTGGACCAGGTCTACAGCCTCAGCAGGGTCCTTGAGGACACATTGGAGTTTGCCCATCCAGTCTACAAGTGTTTTTTTGGACCTGTAGGGGACATTCGACTGTGTCCCGTGGGAAACCCTGGAATACGGGCTGTTCGTTCCTTGTATGATTGGTGCCAGAGCATGGTCCACATTGCCAGCTGTAAGTCGCGACTCGTTTCTGGTGAGGGTTGGACCCTGCCTGGGCAGTCCTCTGTCACCGACTCTGTTGGTAACTTTTGTGGACAGAATTTCTGGGTGCAGCCAGGGTGTTGAGGGGATCCGGCTTTGGTGACCTCAGGTTTTAGTCTCTGGTTTTGGAGAATGATGTGGTTCTATTGGTTTCATCTGACCATGATGTCCAGCTCTGGATGAAGGGGTTCACAGCCGAATGTGAAGCGGTCGGGATGAGGATCAGCACCTCCAAATCTGAGACAATGGTTCTAAGCTGGAAACAGTTGGAGTGCCCACTCCAGGTACAGGAAGAGGTCCTGCCTCAAGTGGAGAAGTTCAGGTATCTCAGGGTCTTGTTCATGAGTGAAGGAAGGTTGAAACAGGAGATCGACAGACGGATCCGTGCAGCGTCACTAGTGATGTGGACTCTGTCTGTCTTGGTGAAGAAGGAGCTGAGCCAAAAGACAAAGCTTTTAATTTCCCGGTCGATCCACGCTTCTACCCTCACTTATGGTCACACTTTGAACACACCTCACTTTGACCACAAGCTGTGGGTTGTGACTGAAAGAATAAGGTCACGGATCCGAGCGGCTGAAATGAGCCTTCTTAGCAGGGTGTCCGGGCTCTCCCTTGGAGATAGGGTGAGGAGCTCGGCCATCCGGGAGGGGCTGACGTGGAGAGGAGTCAGATGACTGTGGCATTTGACAGGCATTTGGTTAGGATGCCTCCTGGATCCCTCCCTGCTGAGGCTGCTTCCACCACGACCCGATCCCGGATAAGCAGTAAAAGATGGATGGATGGATGGATGGATTGATGGATCGATGGATGGATGGGTGGATGGATGGATGGATGGATGGATGGATGGATGGATGGATGGATGGATGGATGGATGGATGGGTGAAGATTAATGTTAGTTTCTTGCAACTTGAGATCATATAAAAAACGGCATTGGATTATTACAATGCAACTACATAGACAGCAGATTCAGTATGGAATTACATCATGATGAAATGTATGATGTATGTGTTGGTAAATGTAAGTAAAAAAACACAAAACAAATCGATAAACAGACAACTATCCCGACACATAACTCATCAGACACCAAAGTGTGTGGGAGCATCTTGTTTTTAAAGCTTGCAAACAAAGTCACGGAGGAAGACAAAGAACGAACTACTAGATCAAGCATAGCTTAACTCCCACAACTTTTAAAACTCCATTCTGGCACAACTTGTATCAGTACAAATAATCAATACAACATTATATTGGTTCCCTAAGTAGAGCACAGAATACAGAAAGTGGATCACAGTACCAATATGACAGAGTGACAGCAAGGGCAGAGAAAAAAGGAGGGCAGGCTGTGAGGCAAAGAAATCAATACTCCAATGTGGTGATACTTGCTCCCACCACTATTATCACCAATAATTAAACCAGGAGTTGTGCACTGTCCCTGTGTGAATCCACTAAGATGTGAGATGCTCTCAAAGAGAAAATGACCAACAAATGTTAGCAGCAAGAAGAAGGAGGTTCCAACAACTTTATAATGTGGAAGCTCGTATCGCTCTGATCATCAATGTGGCATCATAGTTCAGAATGGCGCCCACTAACACGAACAAACAGCACAAATTTTGCTGCGTGTTTTATTTGTATTTTGCTTCGGCCAAGCAATGGTTTTACACACCTACAGCAGGCAGAAAGTGTTTTTGTCATATCCTGCTGTTCATGTGTTTTCAAATGGCCACAGTAAAAATGTTCAGTACAGAAGTGTTCACAACCTCTCTTACAATAACCTTCTCAGTCATTCATGCTGAGCAAGGTCCATTCCCTGCCCTCTGTGTTTTCCCTCATCTTCATTAGGTCTCTATTTAGCTAATCCAACTGAACAGTCCTTCAAAATCGATGTATTTTAGAAGAAACATCAGTTCAGGTGCATCACGAGATGTTCTAAAAGACTTGTGGAATGTAGTATCTGAAATCAGAACAGATCAACATTGCTTGACAAATGCTCTACCATGATATCTAAAACATTGCATGATGTCACACACATTAGTTTGTAAGTCTCCAAACTTTATCTCTGTGGACCAATAAAGAAAACCAGTATTGAAGAAACCGAGCTTGAATTCGACTTGAAAAAGTGTATCGTGAAAAACAGGAGGCCATGGAAAATGCGATATTCTTGTTTGCGGGGGGAGGAGAGCGAATTAAAACAGACATTGAAGGAGACAGAGTGAGGGGAATACTTTTTTGACCTGAGATATGCACGATATTGACTGCCTCAGCCTGCCTCAGTGTCTCCATGGCTCTTTCTACTGCAGTTTGAAAGACGTTTTTATCACATTTGATAATCAACAGGCTCAGTTTCATTGAATTTATGCCTCAAGAGGGAAAGGTAGAACTGTCAGCTTATGAAGTACCTTTGCACTCATATTATCAATGAGCAGAACTAGAGCAATGAAGCGATTTCCTGAATGTGAGGAAGCGTGCATTACATGTATTTACCTTTCTGAATAGCAGACAGATTTCCTGGGTAACCTTGTACTGTACCTTTCTTTTCTTTTTTCTTAAATCCTTTTTCTGTGGATAGGTGATGCAGAGATAAGAAATCTGGTAAAAATAGTTCTGCATGAAAACTGTGCTCAATATTATAAGAAAAATCCTCAACATAGAATCCACAAAACAAAGTATTTTTGAAGGTAAAACCTGTTCACATTGTGATCTGCTTTCTTTCTTACTCTTATCTTTTTATCCATTTGTTTAATTTGGCCATCATTCAATTTAAATGGTACTCCACTTGGAGGGATGCAGGCAACTCTGGCAATTTATTGGGTTAAATGATTCAAAAATATTGTCTTCTTTAAATTTTAATGATGACATATTTACTACTGCTTTCCGTAGAACGTATCAGAGTGAAACAAAAAGGGGGAAGAGGGAAAGGGGAACGAGAACAAAGCAGTGGAGTTGGGTTCCATCAAAGGTCCACTCTTATGAAGCACTGTTTAATTCTACCAGAGAAGAATCTCAGTGCTTGTGCATGCCCCTTAGTTATAGGGGTTACCTCAAAGTGATCAGGTAATGGAGTTTTATAGCAATTCTAAGCTTCTAAAGGACCTTTTATTCTTATTCCTTTGAGAAAGATTGGCACTGAAGTGGTTGGCTACGGACTCATTTGGCCTTCTCAGTAATATACATTAGATTCAGCTGAGAGACCTCTCTTAAATTTAGTTTATAACTCTTCTATAACTCTGTCATTATTTGAATTACTGAGATTGTAACTGCCTGCTTTACTTTGTGTCCAATGCTATTTGCCTTTCTTGGATAATAATATTATTCTTCATGCTGAAGTTACAACAAAATGATAATACGCTGTGCTTTAGGTGGACCAGTTACTGTTTACAATTGTTACTGTTCACAATTTGGATACAGTTGTTAATTACCAAGAGTACATGTAACTACTGTGGCTGTGGGGCAGTTCAGGTGGAGCCACCCGGGTGTTAATAATGTATGGTAAAACATCATGAGGAGCTTGATTTTTAAGGCTTACAATTGTTTTTAAAAAGAAAAGACACACCCATCCACTGCCCAGTTAGGGATTGGTGCTGGATCAAAAATATCACTGAATGACGGTTTGAAACAAAAAAATCCGCACACCAAAAGTGCTCCAAAAAAGAAGAAATTAAATTTACATAAAGAACAGAAAACATTTTTCTTGCATGACGTTTCAAACACAAATGTTCTTCCAACGGATGCTTATCAAAATCTGTTACAGATATTGATAAGCATCTGAGAGCATTATCTCCATCTGGAGTGCTTTTGGTGTGTAGATTTTTTTTTCCAAACCGTCATAACAATTTTTTATAAACAGGCTTGAAGAAATGTTTATGTGTGCATGTATGTATGTATGTATGTATGTATGCATGTATGTATGTATGTATGTATGTATGTATGTATGTATGTATGTATGTATGTATGTATGTATGTATGTATGTATGTATGTATGTATGTATGTATGCATGTATGTATGTATGTATGTATGTATGTATGTATGTATGTATGTATGTATGTATGTATGTATGTATGTATGTATGTATGTATGTATGTATGTATGTATCTATCTATCCATCATCTATCTATCTATCTATCTATCTATCTATCTATCTATCTATCTATCTATCTATCTATCTATCCATCATCTATCTATCTATCTATCTATCTATCTATCTTCTCTCTCTCTCTCTCTCTCTCTCTCTCTCTCTCTGTCTGTGTACATATTTTTTTTTCTTTGATATGGTGGTGTCAGGTCATTTCTTTTTCTGTTTATTTTCTCTTGAATCTTCAAAAATAATTAATATACCGTGCATGACAAGTATTTCCAGGACACACTATCATTGACAGCTACAAAAAGGACCTTTTAAATTTATATATAGCTTTTTTTGTCCTTTGCAGTATTATCTATGGCATGTCAGAGTTTGTTTTTTTTTTTGTTTATTTTTAATTGTATCAGGTATACTTGTTTGAAAAGTGTTCAGCTTTTGGCCATTTTTAATTAGTTCAGAAGGAAAAAAGTATGGTGTTCAACTAACATTGAAAGTGAGACTGAAATACAAATTACTTTGTAAGTTAGCGCTAATCCCTCCTGCATGCTGCCAGCTGAGTCCAGCAAAACTGCTCAACAGGAAGCATACTGTTTGAACAAGCGTACTCAGCGTATAAGATATGTGAAAGTCATCAAGAGCTTTACTTGTCTTCATCAGAATGTACTTTCTTAATAGACTCACATCACGTTTCAAGTTTAAGAAATAGCTGTCAATCATGAAAATATCTGGGGACACTACAGGGATCAGATTCACAGGTGTCACATGAAAATGGTCAAACACACCCTGTACATAAATTATTCAATGTTGTATTGCACTCAATCAGAATGCAGTAACTGTATTTCCTTCTTACCAGAAAATTATGATGAAGCATATGTTACATAATTCCTTCATGTTACTAGTTACTTTTTAATGGCTAATATATGTCATATCACAACAACAACATTCATGATTTAAAGTATACACATATCAATGCAATAAAGTAATTGATATTCACCATTAAATATGCTTATACTTGAGTTGGATCATGAGATGCATTCATCTGTTACATCTGAGTTGATATTGACGTTGCATTTTAGTGCAATAGAACCGAACAGTGTCCATTGTTTTGCAAACTCTAATTCCATCAGAAAAACCACGGGTTTTCTTTATTCAATCATGATCTGACGCTATCCTCGACTCAAGGTCGCAGCCGAACGGAGCCTAAACCTTTGTCATTGGGCAAGAGGTGAGGTATATTCTTGACCAGTCGCCAATCCATTCTATTTTTGAAAATGTAATGGTCCCGAATTTTCTTGTATTTGTGACTCATCTTGACTTCCCCCCTTCGAGAATATGCGGTGATGAACTATAGATGTCAGGATTTCTATCCTGAAATTTCTAAAGGCTTAGAGTGGTTTTGCACTGTTTGTGGCAAAGCACATGCGCAGCATGCCGCTCAGAACTCAAACTTTAACTTGGATGAACTTTGACGCCTACGCGCAAGGACAGCACAACTGCTCTTTGTGTCCTTGTTTTAACTAGTACAGGGGTCGGCAACCTGCGGCTCTCGAGCCGCATGCGGATCTTTAGCGCACCCCCCTCTCGGCTCCCTGGAGCCTCTTCAAAAATGTATGAAAATGGATGGGGGGGATATATTTTTTGTTTAAATATGGTTTCTGTGGGAGGACAAACAGTCTTAAACATTTTCCGACGCTGTAAAAATGTGCATAATAAATATTAAATTGTAACATTTCTGTGAACGAAGCCCTGCGTCATAGCCTGCGACACACATTTCAGCGCGGCGCCGTGCCAGGCAGGCGGTGGTTGTAAACAAACCGGCGGGTGTGTCGGAGGGCCATGGATCCCAAAGGGAAAAAGAGAAAGCTAGCTAATGAGAACAGAGGATTCAAGAAGGAATCGACTGAATCATTTGCTTTCATTGCCGATGCGGAAGGATTGCCTGCACGTTTGTCATGAGAAGTTGTCGAACAACAAAAAGAGTCATTCGGAAAGACATTTCCAGGGAAGGCGTGCAAAATTTGCAGTCGAATACGCAGCTGGGAGTGAGAGAAAAAGTGCGTTTGCAGAACTTCTGGAGAAATGAGAGGAGCGCAAAGGTAGATTTAAGGAGTGGATTTGCATCTCCAAACTCCAGCACTGCTGCTAGTTTTGTTGCAACCCGAGAGATAACAAAGCGTGGAAACCCGTTCACGGGTGGCGACGACATGAAGGATTCATTCATTGAAATATCAGAGCACCTATTTTCAGAATTCAAAAACAAAACTACTACTTGGTCATTTTGATAGTAGGCTAATACAGCTAACATACACTTACAGCCTGTGTTGCCTTCATATAAAGCTGATATCGGGCTTTTAATTTTTTGCGGCTCCAGACGGATTAGTTTTTTTGTTGTTCTTGGTCCAATATGGCTCTTTGAACATTTGGGTTGCCGACCCCTGAGCTAGTAGGACTGCAGCTGGGACACAGTTCTTTGCATGGAACAAATATACATTTGCTACTGGCATCAAAGTGTCCGTTCAACGAACGGCGAATACAGTCTGTCTGTCTTGTCTGGTCCAATCTATTTTCAGCTACCTCAAAGATGAGTGCTGAGCTCAGAACATGTGTCAAGAACAGCAAAGTGCTCTTTTTCATCCTTATCAGCTTCCCCTCCCGATTGGAGCACTTCTAAACTGCCATTGGTTACCACCAGCCAGCATCACAGCTCACTGCCGTACAGTTGGCCTGACCCCCTATGTCATTCTGGACCCTTCACTAGCCAAGATGTCTAACGGACAGAAGACTTCTTATTAAAAAAAAACAAAAACAAACAAAACACATACTGACATTTAGGCATGCTGACATTCATGTTGATGTTCTAGCTGGTCTGCTTTTTGAATGGGGCCTTAAGTAGTTGTTGTTTGTTTGTTTGTTTTTTATTCGAATGCCTCCACTTTGCTTGAACTCTGCCAGATTTCATTCCATCCTTGAGAGGTTGGTGTCTCTTGTCTGCCATGATAAACTAAATTCAAATGGTTTATATTTGAATATGAATTGTACAACTTTAATAACATTATCCAAATCTTAATATTACATTTCAATTGAGTTTTCTCAGTTATTTCATTCAACACACAATATATTCATTGAACTCTGATGCTTTAATTCTAGTTCTTGTGAAACAGAAACAGGTTTTAGAACCAATAGTAGCAATTATATTTACTGGCTTTGCACATCTAAACTAAATTTACCTGAACATTTATATTGATTGCAAACAGTTAAAAAAATTACAATAAAGGTTGCCTGTCAATGCCGTGATTGCAAACATTTAAAATTGGTCTGTCAATGCCTTGACCGTCAGCATTTACAAAGTCTCATCTTCCTCTCCATGTTGAACTAAAATTGAAATTAAAACAACATTCTTGTAATTATGACCAGCATAAGTACTTAAAGTCCTGTTCATTTCATGTATATTGACAGCGTCTCAAAAAGCAACACCATGACAAAAAGATCATCTCTGATACCTCCAAGTCAAGCTGCCACTTTTCGGGCGCATGGATACAGTTTTTATTTAATTTTAATTCATTGATATTCTATAATGTTTATTCTGCACAAAGGGACAATGTGGGTCTCGAGCCAATCCCATCTGTACCCCCAGATGTACACACTGTAGAGTACACGCTGTAGAGGTCACCATTCGATTACAAGGCCATATATAGAGACATGAATCTAATTTTGAGTCTCCAGTCCATCTTTTTGTTTAATTTGTCGTTTTTTTTTTTAGACTGCAAGAGTAAACCAAAGAACCATGGAAACCAGGCGTGGAAAGAACATGCAAAAAGGGCCGAGTCAAATTCAAACCAGGAACCTCCTGCTGTGTTTTTTTTTTAATTGATTTTTATTTTTTTATTTTAATAAATTAGTATTTAAAATGGACATACAGTGCTTGGAAACATCCCTGTTTAGTCTTACCATCTCAGAGTTCAATCACTCTTTCCAGCATCTCCTATTTCTACACTGTATGAATGCCTTTCTTTTGATAGTGTCCTGTCATTTCAGAAATTAACTTTACTTCAGAAAATATCATTCAAATTTTGAGCAAAGAATCGCTTGTGATGAATAATGGCTTCTTTTTTTTTTTCTTGGATGCGGAAGGTTTTACGCTGTCCTGGCTCAAGAACATACCCCTGTTTTATGCATGTATAGTTATATTCATACTTCTGACTAAAAACTCATTTTTTCACAGACAT